>APFE030285921.1:0-14153 GCA_000404065.3 Pinus taeda
CATTATTGAACCCATTTGTTTGAGACTTATCAATTGGCTAAAAAAAGTGTTGCTTTTTGTATCCTCATAATGTGCTATCAATTCTTCCGTAAAAATTGCCCAAGTGATAAATTGTTTACGAGAGCAAGCCATTGATACCATACAAACTGATTTGGTTCCAAATATAATTGCCATACGTACCTTTTGTGTGTTTTGCACATTATTGAGATCGAAAAATTGCTCCATCTGTAATATCCATGTTGCAGGATCCTTGCCCTCAAACTTCCTCATATCGATTTTTGGAATATGATGAGTCTTCGATCCCACATTAGATTCTATGGAATCATGATTAACATTTCTTTTGTTCTCATGATGAGTTTCCTTTACTACTCTTTCACCCTTAGTGACCATTCCTTGTAGCAACTTATTCATATTTATCTTCAATTCGTCCATGTCTGTCTTCAAATCCGTCCATGTCTGTCTTCAAATCTGTCTTCCAATCATCCATCTTAGCTTCCACGCCATTTATCTTAGATTCCATGCCATTTATCTTAGCTTCTGTTAGCTTTTGTGAGGCTGACATTTTTTGCACTTGGTCTTGTAATTTTGATATATCATGTAGCATTTCTTCCTCTTCTTCATGAGTCATGCTAGAGATTTCAGGTTCCTTACTAGGTGTTTGCATTTTCTTTCCTCGAGGCATCAGTTACCAATAACAATGCTCTACTAGCCCTTTGAATTCCTTCAAAATAAATTTTCAAACCAATCTTAAGCAAAAATTTAAAAAAATCTACACACCTTTTTTTTTTTGTAGGAGCTCGATATTGCCTCTGATGTATCTCTGTACTTTCGAACATCCAGTTCTAAAATTGTGACCTGTGGTAGCCCCTGCTGTGTCCTCCTTTCCAGATGCCATTAGTCCCTGACCCAATTGGAATTCTTCAAATGAAGAGTTATGCCAAATCTCCCACAGTGACTTGATATAAGACCTTTTAAGAAAGCGAATTTGTATGAAGTGGCACGTGTCACTATTTTGACCTTTGTCTCTAAAAAATATATACAAGAAACACATTTTCATCCCTCTTTCTATACCTTCTTACGAATTTTAAAATCTGATGCTCCAGAGAGAAAGTTATGACGATTTTCCCTAGGTCACTGGTTTTGAATGTAATTTAGGATTTTACAAAAGGACCAACTTCCTCAGATCATATCTCCGAAAATATATTGCAAAAAGATCTGAAATTCGGACCCAAAATTTAGTGCGATGTCTTCTCAAATGGGTTTTTTTTTCGACTTCTGAAACATTTCAGAAAAAAAGTTAGAGCGAAAATGCCACAATGACCTATTTGGAGCAGCGAAACCCTAGAATCCAAAGCTCTGATACCAAACGTTATGAAACCAGCTCAAGAAAAGATAGAAAAGATAGATCAACGCTTTAGAATTCAACCTCTTCAAGGGGGCAACCTCCTTTACATTACATAAATGAACAATTCTTGGATGATTCAAATGACAAAACCTCTTTTATATATATAGGAGTCTAAGGAGTCACAATGTAACCCAGCTGACCTAACAATAACAATATAAAGCCACAAAAATAACAATAGATGGATCTATGGGGCACAATAATAATAATATGGGGATAATAGGGGCACAACAATATTAATAAGGGATGCAACTACAATAGTAATGGGGTAATCACTAGTATTATAGGGACCCAACAGGTATTATATGTTTGTCATGGACGTATGTTAATTAATGAATTATTATATGCATTAGGGTTATATATATGTTTTTCATTCTATTGTTGTTGTGGTTACATGCATGATAGATGCTAGTGAATGAGTGTGGTGATATGCATTGTTGTGAAATTGTCATTCATTTCCATTACACTTTCACTATTATGTCCATTATATCACCTCCATTTTACTACCATGTCACTACATTCATCTCACTTTCATTATCATTGGGTCAGATTTATGTTTTTTCAAACTTTATTAATTCTGAGCCTTTTTAAGTGAATTTGTGGTTAAAAATTAAAAAATAATGTGCATAGGCTTATACCTAACAAGTGGGTTGAGATTGTTGACATGTGTAGGTCAAAAGGAGGCTTCTAGAAGACCTCTATGTGGCACTCTAAGGCCAAATTCGAATTTGAGTGGAGAGGATCATGGGATTATAAGGATATGTGTCACCTTTCCTATTTGTATTGAAACTCTAAGAAGACATGTGTCTTATCATTTCGTATTTTGATTAGAACTCTAGAGGTATAGGGAGAGATTCATGGACTCTCATTAATGAGATGATTTTTCATCTTTTTGTATAAATAGGAGATCTCTCTCCTTCACTTGGAAGCTTAGAGCTTGGTAGTTTTGGAGTTTTTTGGAAGCTCTTGTACCTTTTGTAGTTTTCGAGAGCTTTGTAAACTTTTGTAATTTTGAAGAATTTGAATAAAGCTTTGATGTTCTCAACATGGAAGGAGATGTGAAATAGATGTCATGGAGCATATTAAAATATAAGGTAGGGTAGATTTTATTTTGTAGTTTTGCTTTAATTTCATTCAGGTATGTCATTTGATTGTTTTCAAGTTTAATATTTTAGATTTTCCATTCATGCAAATGTGTTCAACCGGTTGATTGTAGATTTATCTAACTATGTAATCTATGCTTATCAAAATAGTCCAAGAAAGGATTTTCCAATTGGTGCTTGGAGCATTAGAGCACACAGTAGATTAGTTTTTCTTTACATGTTTTTGTATTTGCTTATTAGAGTAGTCACTCATTACATAAATAGATGTTTCCAAAGCCTTTCATTGATGGGTTATCCTCAAACTAAATGGTGAAATGTTGAGTTTATGGATGAGATTTCTTGCTATTTAACGCCTTTTCTTCTTAGTGTAGTCATTCATGATATATACAAATATTTCCAGAACCTTTCGTTGATGATTAACCCTCAAACTAAATGGCGAAATGTTGTGTTTATGAATGAGATTTCTCATTGTTCATTAGTTTAGAGTTAAATAGCTTAATGCCATTTTCTTATCAATTTAGTAACTTATGATTTAAATAGATATTTCTAAAAGTCCTTCGTCGATGGTTGAACCTAAGAATAAGTGGTGAAATGTTTTACTAATGAATGAGTTTTTCCTTGCATTTCGTTTTTAGTTTTAGAACAATGAAGTATGGAGTCCTTCAAAAAAATGTTATCACAAGGAGGTAGTTCTCCCAAAATTGTGTAGCAGAGTGACAAGACACTTCATTTAGTTACATGCTTTGTATTTGCTTTCCATTTTAAATAGCATTATCATTTATGCTTTCATTTCATAGACATTTTGTTGGCTTAGATTAATCTAACTATTCAAAGTTTTGATTTGTTCATTTCATTTTCTCCCTTATTTAGAAATTAGATTTTAACATTAAAAGTCATTAGTTTTTAGTTGTCCATTAACATTTACAGATTTCATTTAGAAGCATAGCTTTTCATTCTTAAATTAATTTCCTTAAGCATGAGAAACAAAACCCCCAAAAACAACATAAATTATAAAACAACGAAGTAAGAGAAAGGTTAACTAAGCACATATAGTGCACCACACTTCATCGGTTTATGATGCCCGGATTGATAATTTATGTGGAGCAATTTAGGACACTAAATTGACTAGACATGCACATGTGTCGAATAATCATGAATGATAGTAACTTGTTGTTATATGCATGGCGGTCATATGCACTATGATTATGGTCATTGCATTTAAGTTCTTAATGTTTATGTATAATGTTAATCTAGATTGGTTTGTGCAGATGGTTATGGTTATGATATTCAGGTATGAGTTGATGTTCTTGTGATATTGTGTCATAATAATCTAAACTGACTTGTGCAGATGTGATAGACTCCCTTAAGATACATTAAGGTATGAGTTTGCTTATGTCATATACTTGGTGCTTGATTGTTTGATTATGTTTGTCTATTTGGTGTTTGAGTGTTTGCTGTCTATTATGTTGTCTATTCGTTGTTTGAATGTTTGATTAATTACATGATATGAGTATGTGTCTATAAGGTTGCATAAAGAAATGATATTGTTTTAAGATGGTTGTACTAACACATATTTGTTGAGAAAGTTGATATGTACTTGAGTGTAAGTAGGTAATAGTTGTAGCATTATGTATTATGAATGATGAATGTAAGCCGATTGTTGATTATGCCATGGTTGTTAGACTTGGTAAAGGGTGATTTCAAATTAATATACACGATGCCTTGATCTTTGGAACATGTGACTGACATGTGTGAACAGTTGCAGGGAAACATGCTTGTTATTAGCGTGACACAGTAATAGTTGATTTGTTTATATAAATAACAGTTGGGTGATATGATAATGCATAGTAAGATTAAATTGCAGCAAGATAAAAGGTAAAAGAAAGGAATTGGGTGAGAATTCCTTTGGCTATGTTTGGAATATGCAATTCAAAATGAATGAGTGCTTTGCATATAGGAAGTCTTCTTAACCTTGATTTTATCTAATATTATGTGGATATGTGTTATATCATGAACATGTATTTGGTATAACAATTGGTTTCCTAGTTAGAGTTGGATTTTTCAAAGAATTGGAGTCCCTTGAGAGTTGATATATGTACGTATTCAATTGCAAGTCAGCATGCTTAGGTACATTAAGGTAAGGTAACTAGAATATTGTATATATATTTATACACTGACAGATGTGTGTTTATGCCAGTATGATGCAAGGGATTGCATGGCAAAAGAGATTGCCATGAAATCTTGAAGAAGGCTCGGGTTGAGCTACCCCTTTGAAGCATCGGGAACCCATGGGGAATTGAGTCATGGTGTCTATTTCTAGTTTTGTGCTTGCAGTCTTTTGTGATTTGTTTTTGCTTGGTTTGCAATTTGATTTATGTCTAGTGTATGGCCATACCACTTTGTTTGTGGTGTCATATTTCTATTGGTTTTTCATGGTTTTCTTCTTGTTTATTTCTTGTTCTTGCCTTTTGTATTTTGAGGGTCTTAGGAATTGGTTGAGAAGGAGGAAGTTAATGGAGCTCAGGAAGGGCTGAATGAAACCCGATAGGTAATGTAAGACCCATATGAAGCTCGATACATGTATAAGGGTAGTTGAAGGCAAGAGTATGACAACTACTTGGATTGGTTGGGTCTGTTGAGGTAAATGGACGATGGTAGGACAATCACGAGAAAAGTAATCAAGAAAGGTAAAGTAAATGGATTTTAAGCATCAAATGCCTTGGCTAAGTTGGGAATTGTTGTTCTCAATGTTATGCGTGTTGTGCATGGATAAAGGGGGTTCTCTTAACCTTGACCTTATGATATATGGTATTTGTGTTGTGATCGTGATTGTGCTGATGTCTATATATGTATATATGTATACATGTATGTATGTATGTGTCTATGTCACTATGTGACTTGGATGTCAGGAATCATTGTTGTGGAGGAATGATTGCTTATGTAAGTGAATGGCATGAAGAGATTCCTAGTCTTATGAGGAATCAAGTGGGAAGAGTAGCCCTAACAAATCTATGGGGTCAATATCATGTGGATATGAATTGATATTATGTGATTATAATATGTCTATGTTATAATAAGTAATGCTGAGGGACACATCAACAAAATGAAAGTAGTGTGATCTATGACATGATGGGGCAAGCATGGATGGTGGAAAGGCACTGGAAGCGAGGTTTCCCGGTAGAGACAGTGTGGTATTTGGATGTGCAGTACTAGTATTGTGTATATATTGGATGTGTTGTACGTGTGATGTTGTATACATGTGGTGTTGTGTACATGTTGTTTGTGCAGTGATGTGTACATATGGTGTTGCGCGCATGTTGCTTATGCAGTGATGTGTACAGATGATGTTGTGTGCATGTTGTATATGCAGTGCCGTGTAAAGATGGTGTTGTGCGCATGTTGGATATGTGGTGTTGTGTACATAGGATGCTTTATGCATGTTGCATATGCGGTGTTGTGTACATATAGCGTTGCGTGCATATTTAACATGTGGTGTTATGTACATGTGGTGTTGTGTGCATGTTTGTACATGTGGCGTTGGGTGCATGTTTGTACATGTGGCATTCTGTGCATGTGGTGATGTGTATATGGGGTGTTGTGTGTAGGTGGTGTTGTGTACATGTCGTGCATATGGTGTTGTGTACACGTTGTGCAGGTGGAATTATGCACATATTGTATTGTGTACACGTCATACATGTTATGTTGTGCGTGTGTGGTACTATGTTATTGTGTTACGAGGATTGTGTAGTCGATGTATCATGACATATGTATTCGTTGTGTTGTACGCTATCTATGTATTTGTCTTGTGTTGTACGTCGGGTGTAGGTGTATTTATTGTGTTGTGTTGTACACCAGCTGCAAGTGTATGTGTTGTGATGTATATTGTGTGTATGTGTACATGATTGAAGAGGAGGGAAGGCACTAGGTGGTTGTTGGGTGTGGCAACAAATCCAATGTGTATACAGAAAAGACAAAGGACAAAGGTAGAAACAAAGGACCGATTGAAGGATACATATTGGTATTTTATTTCATTTTTATTATGCATGTGATCTATGAATCCAGTTTATGATTGTTTCATGTGATCTATGATTTTGGTTTATGATGATTGCATGTGATTCATGATTTTTATTTATGATGGTTGTGTTTTGAGCTAACTAGATGTGATAGATTTATACATGATGATTTGATCAAACAACTTGACTTGTTGTGACATGAAGTAAACAAAATTGCAGGTGTACCTTGTTAACAGGCCACTGATGAAGTGTGGTGTGAATATATTTCAAATTGTTTTGAGCCTAATGGAAATTATGTGTTTGGTATAAGAAAGAATGGAAAATGTCAGGTTGGGTGGTTGGAACTAACTGCAAGAATTTGCAGCAACAACAAAAGGAAATGAAACATGCAACATTATGTTGTTAAAGCACTTCAGGAGCAGGGTCATTGTGGGACACTGGTACCCAATAATGTCCATTGATTTCCATGAGCATGCTATGACCTTTATGATGATTTTGAGGCAAGGATATCCCTTGGTTTTTGGACCTTCTTATGCGAGGAAATCTTGCCAAGGGAGGGGTCGCATGAGGGATTGTGTAGCAAAGAAGGGGATGCCCTCAAAACTTGGAAGGTGTGTGACTGCATGGGAGTGGGTGACCAGATTCCCCGAGGGACTGTGTAATAGGGAAGGGAAGGCAAGGAATGGATTTGTTTTTTCATTAACATTATCAGATGGAATCAAATGCACATTGGGAGTGTGCCCTGGAACAATGAGAGGACAAGTGGCACATGATTGTAGTGCTGGACATTGGGTGAAACTTTAACTTTGACAATGGGTTTTGGACTTCCTTGGAAGGAAGTGAATCCTAGTATTACTTTGACAAGGAGGTGTGAGCATTTGGATTCCCTTGTTGCTGATACGAGCATCATATCCTTTTATTTGTTGGGTTAGCAAATGTGCATATGTATATATATGTATATTATTGTAAATATTGTATCAAGCTGGATTTATAAATCTTCATAGGCAGTATGCTTATTTGTTGGTTGAAGTCAATGTGTATAAGTTTATATGTGTTTATTATTGTAAATATCATAATGAGCTATGTTATAAAGCCCTAGTAAATGGTATGATTGTCATATCTTCAGCAGTGGTCATTGTAAATATTGCAACGAGCTGTGTTATAAAGCTCCATAGGAAGTATGTTTTGGTTTCAGTGGTTTGTTGGTTTATAGGTGTCATAGGACACCGAGGATGATGTTCCCCCAAAGGGGAGGGTTCTGTAACAACCCTTGGTAGATTTTGCTGTGTAAAAATATAAATAAGACCAAGGTCATGGGACACGTATTCGAACCTTAATGGTAGGAAAAACATCCTAATGGGTGTTCATTTGGTTTATTATGCCAAAGACAATGGCAAAGGCTTTGGAAAGGCAAGAGGCATTATTTGGCATTTATTTATGAAAATAATGGAAATTATGAGAAAAGGAAGGTGAAAGGTCATAGGTTGCATGTGAGGAGGAAAATGAAGGAAAAATAATGGAAATTGAAGAAAATAGAGACCTCAACGATAAAAAGGCTTTTGAGGATCAATTGATGTTTTTTTTTTTTTTTTTTAAGACCTCAATGATAAAAAGGCTTTTGAGGATCAATTGATGGTTTTTTTTTGTTTAGTTCAGTTTTGGAGCTTTCATTCTATTCACTTAGGGTTTTATTGGAGCACTCTTGGAGGAGTGTGGCATAATTGGATTTGGAGAAAGAAGGAAAACGAAAGCAAGAAAGCACAAGGGAACAAATGGATTGACAACTACAATAGGATTACTTGCAAGTATCGAGTTGCATGTATGGTTTCCCTTCTATTTTTGGCATGCATGGCACATGCATGTGGTTTATTGGTTATGAGCTATCATTGGCATGGAGGATTGCCTAGATTGACAGTGGTTTTGCCTAGCATTTCCATTTCCTGGATAGCCATGGTGTTATGGGTTCCTTTCCTTTTGTTTTCTAGTTTGTTCTCATGTTCTTTATGGTTGTGGGTTGAGTTACTAGTTCCTGGAGCCTTGGTTGGAAAAACGCTCTGGAAGACCTGTAACAACTTGGGTTGAGTTACCTAAAAGCCTTGTTTGGACAAATAATCTAGAGACCGACGACAATTGTGGGTTGAGTTACTAGTCCTCGAAGCCTTGGTTGGAACAAATGCTCTAGGACCTTGGACAACCTGGGTAGAGACCGATCTGGTGATGTTTAGTGATGTATGACCGTGAGGTGGAATCACTGGTTGAGGGTTGAGGTGGTTTGGCCTCTGGAATCTTTGGTTTGGTTTTGCTTGGTTTATTCCATGAGATCCCATATTCATGTATGGAACATGGCATGGGGGTGGCTCGCTGAAAGAAAGATTTGGTTCAGCCTACTCTATGGTCGGGTGGTACGTGGAAGTCCCTGACTTAGTTGACATTTTCATATATTAATAAGAGGTATTTTATATTGTGATCTATGAGTGTATGTATTTATTATGATGGTGACATTATGATTTAGTTTTCAAGGCTTGAATGTTGGCTATTGCTGGTTTATATGTTGGTTATATGATGTATATTTTTTATTCCTCTTTACGTTTTCTATTAATATGTGATTGGTTATCGAATGCATGACCTAATAGATGTTATTGCAGCTAATATGAGAGGGCATTAGACCTTCTTGATGATTCTTAGATAAGTATGAGACCTCTATGTTCGTATGTGTATTTATGACTTATAGATTTCATGTTCATGATATGTTTGACAGAATGACTATCATGGCTGGGCCTTGTTAGGTAAAGTTTTTGTTTATGATTTGTATGGAAGGCTTTGTCCTTGTGCCGTTCATAGTTATGGAAAGTTTCATTAAATCTGGGTAGATCTCTCGATCCTAGCATTAAAAAGTGTCTTAAATCCTGCGATCGCATACACAAAACTGGGTGAAAAAGGCAGTAGTTTCTCCCTTGTAGGCATCATGCGTGCGACTGGAGGGTTTAAGTCAAAATTAGGTAGTGTTGTGCCAACATATGTCATATTAGAGCACTAAAAAAGAGGTTTCACTCAGGGTCTAGGCACATGGAACGATGGTTTAGCCCTTGGGGGTCTTGTAGCACTTGATAGGGAAGTCATTGAGGGGTTTAGTTTATCAATTCCACTTCCTTAAGGTGATCTAAAAGGTTGAATCATATCATAGTTACTCTTTGTCACATGTTTACCCTGATAGGCTGGTAACTTGGGTAAATGTGTGAGGAGGGTGTTACAGAGTGGTATCAGAGCATGTTGCATTCTGTTTGGGTGATATCTAATACTACATAGATGTATCAGAGCATGGTTCAACACTTAGACTGGATGGGCGAAATGTGTTTGTCAAGCATGCATGAAGGTTGTATATGTGCTTGTTATGTATGCATGGTAGTGGTTGTTGTTACAGTTGTATTTTCATGTAGGAGTTGATGATGTTGTTGTTGGGATGTGTTTGTT
Organism: Pinus taeda; assembly: GCA_000404065.3. Classification (NCBI taxonomy): domain Eukaryota; kingdom Viridiplantae; phylum Streptophyta; class Pinopsida; order Pinales; family Pinaceae; genus Pinus; species Pinus taeda. The sequence goes on from APFE030285921.1 coordinate 9,990, forward strand.
ATGAATGCATGTCGATTGTATATGTATTTGTTATGCATGTTAGTGTCTATATGTTATTATGCATGCATTGTCATGGTTATAGTTATGCATGTATAGTAGGTCAAACATGCATTATGAGGTCATTGTATGTAGTTTGTGTTATCGTGATGTTCTTGGTTGTTATGATGCTATTGTGTTGGTGGAGATAGAGTAGGAGATACAAACTATTATAGCGAGGTTGCAACACTAGACTTTGGGGTAGGAGCAGATCATCATACATGTATTGTATGTTTGGCATGCATGTATGTTAATTAATGGATTATTATATGCATTAGGGTTATATACATGTTTGTCATTCTATTGTTGTTGTGGTTACATGCATGATAGCTACTAGTGAATTAGTGTGGTCATATGCACGTGCCAAATAGTCATGAATGATAGTAACTAGTCGTTATATGCATGATGATCATCGTCATTGCATTCAAGATCTTGATGTATATGTATCATGTTAATCTGGATTGGTCTGTGTAGATGGTTATGGTTATGGTATTCAGGTATGAGTCGATGTTCTTGTGATATTGTGTCATACTAATCTAGATTGACTTGTGCAGATGTGGTAGCCTCCCTTGAGACACATTAAGGTATGACTTTTCTTATGTCATATACTTGATGCTTGATTGTTTGATTATGTAGTATTTGAGTGTTTGGTGTATGTTATGTCGTCTATTTGTTGTTTGAGTGTTTGATTAATTTCATGATATGAGTATTTGTCTATAAGATTGCATGAAGAAATTATCTCGTTTTAAGATGGTTGTACTAACACATATGTGTTGAGACAGTTAATATGTACTTGAGTGTAAGTAGGTGATAGCTGTAGAATTATGTATTATGATTGATGAATGTGAGTTGATTGTTGATTATGACATGGTTGCTAGACTTAGTAAATGATGATTTCAAATTAATATACATGATGTCTTGATATTTGGAACATGTGACTAACATGTGTGAGCAGTTCCAGGGCAACATGCCTGGTATTAGCGTGACAAGGTAATAGTTGATTTGCTTATATAATTAACAGTTGGGTGATATGGTAGTGCATAATAAGATTCAATTGCAACAAGGTAAAAAGTAAATGAAAGGAGTTAGGTGAGAATTCCTTTGGCTATGTTTGGAAACCGCAATTCCAAACGAATGAGTGCTTTGCATACAGGAAGTCTTCTTAAACTTGATTTTTTCTAACATTATGTGGATATGTGCTATATTCATCAATATGTATTTGACAGATATAAGAGTTGGTTTCCTAGTTATAGTTAGATTTGTCAAGGAATTGGAGTCCCTTGAGAGTTGATATATGTACGTCTTCAATTACAATTCAACATTCTTGGGTGCACTAAGGTAAGGTAACTAGTATATTGTATATCTATTTATGCACTGATAGTTATGTGTTTATGGTAGTATGATGAAGGTGATTGGATGACAAAAGAGACTGCCATGAAATTTTGAAGAAGGCTTGGGTTGAGATTCCCCTTGGAAGCATTAAGAACCCATGGGGAATTGAGTAATGGATGACCCAGGTGGATATTGGTTGCCACCCACCTATTCCACCTAGACCTCTACTCAGTTCCTCTGTTTCCTTGTTTATTTCAACATTTACCATTTTTTGCAGTTTTTCGGGTCATGAACTTCTAGAGCAGTTTTGAACCCCTAAATGACATTTTTTGAGGTTTGCAGCAAGCATGGGTTTGCCGAAAATCCTATAGTATTCGGAGAGACCTTTCCAACAAGGTATCGTACGCACTAAACAAAGATAATTTGACCAAGTTAGGACCAAGGGAAGTTGGTTGCCCAACTAACCCAAACAAGTCCCGCAAACTCTTGGCGTTACATCTCTTGGGGTTTGGGTTTTGGTAGTTCAGGGTTTTCCCTTATTGTTCAATAATAAATAGGCCCTTTAGCCGCATTGTAACATAGTTCAGAGGCATGTAGCCGCCACATCTCTTCTCAGAGATAAGGTACCATCGCTAAGCTAGTTTATTTCCATTCTGTTTGTAAGCATATTTCAGTAATTTGATATTAATGAAATGAAGTGTTATTTCTATTGCATCTCTGTATTCATGGTTATATATGTAATTTGTTGCATTCCTATTTAAGTTTGAATCAAAGGTGCTTGTTTCTAGTCTTGTGCTTTCGATCTTTTTTTATTTGTTTTTTCTTAGTTTACAATTTTGTTCATGTCCAGTGTATGGCCATACCAATTTGTTAGTGGTGTCGTATTGCTTTTGGTTTTTCATGGTATTCTTCTTGTTTGTTTCTTGCTCTTGCCTTTTGTGTTTTGAGGGCCTTGGGAATTGGTTGGGAAGGAGGAAGTTGATGGAGCTCAGGGAGAGTAGAATGAAACCTGTTAGGTAATGTAAAACCTAGATGAAGCTCGATGCATGTATAAAGTTAGTTGAAGGCTAGAGTATGACAACTAGTTGGGTATGTTGGGTTTATTGAGGTAAATGGATAGTAGTAGGACATTCATGAGAAAAGTAATAAGGAAAGGTAAAGTAAATGGATTTGAGGCATCAGAGGCCTTCGCCAAGTTGGGAACTGTTGTTCTCAATGTTGCATTGCATTCTGTGCATAGATAAAGGGGGTTCTCTTAACCTTGACCTTATTATATCTGGTAATTTTGTTATGATCATGATTGTGTTGATATCTATATATGTATACATGTATGTATGTATGTATGTATGTATGTATGTATGTATGCCGTGTCTAGCGGGATCATGATTAATTTATGCTAATGTTTATATATATGTATGTATCTATGTCACCATCTGACAGGGTCGTCAGGAATCATTCTTGTGAGGGAACAATTGCTTATGCAAGTGAATGGCATGAATAAATTCTCGGTCTTATGAGGAATCAAGTGGGAATAGTAGCTCTAACAAGTCTATGAGGCCAGTATCATGTGGATATGAGTTGATATTATGTTATTATACTATGTTTATGTTATGGAAGTGTTGATGCCTCAAAAATCGCTGCAACAACATTGGGGGATAACCACCTGGTCCGGACCTTAAAGCAGCTCCTTTTCCATTTGGTGTGGTGGCTCCGACTGGTTTAACTAGGTCCAGTTACCTTCTCCCTATTGCTATTGGTTTATAATGTATCTTTAACTACCAATAGACAGGGATATCAAATCACTTCTTCTTGCTGATCAGGCAAGAGAATGACCCTTAAGCTGATTTGGGTTCAACCAAGCCACAACTAAAATTTTGCCTCTTTAAGGAGAGGATTTAAAAGAATGTAGAATTTACTTTAAATGCAATCTTATTCTACGATACAAGCAAAAGAAACTAATATAAATCCTATCTTAATTAGGCAGATATAGATCTAACCCAACTAAGAGCAAGATAATTAAAGTATTGGGATTTAAATATGTCTTGTTTATAATGAATATCAACTTAATTAAGTAGTTCAATTAACTGATATTATGGTTACCAAAACACATCCTATTGAGACCTTTTAACTGAAATAATAAACCAACAACACTTAGGAAATAGTTCACATAAATGAGATTGATTATCAAATCAGTAAATCCAATAATTAAACAATAATATGTGGAAATAGTTCACAACATATTGCCATTCAATAAATCAGTTTTATAAGACAAATTTCTGAGTAAATAGTTACTCAAAAATCATATTTTAATTCATAAGAAAAGAGATACCTAATAAAATATTGAGACAAATTATCTATATTGACAATAGTGCACAAACATGAATAAAATGAAACATTCCTGTTACCATAAAATGAAACTGATAATTGAAACAATAGTATTAGAAATACCAATTTATTGCATCCATTTCTCTGATCTTGGTCTCCAACAGTCCTTTACATTGCTTGAACTTCTGCCTTCAAAACTAGAGCCACAATAGTGCAAACTTTGCCTCTCATACATAATTCAAGATACAAAGAAAAATCCTCAATAATCCCCAGATCTGAGATTTTCTCTCCTCTCTCCTACAACTCTAAATTCCTATTACAGTAGTGCTTTTAGAAGTCTAGAATTGCAGAGGAGAGCAACCCCTATTACCTTTTGCAATCTATTACTTATACTATTTGTGAAGGAATTTTGGAGAGGAGAGTTATTTGAAGAAAAATCTGCCAAATACAATTTTATTTGTTCATAATTCC
>APFE030285943.1:4256-60860 GCA_000404065.3 Pinus taeda
ATTGTTATTTCTGTGCCCCATAGAATCCCTCTATTATTATTTTTGTGGCTTTATATTATTATTGTTAGGTCGGCTGGCTTATATTGTGACTCCTTAGACTCCTATATATAGAAAGGAGGTTTTGTCATTTGTATCATCCAAGAATTGTTCATTTATGTAATGTAAAGGAGGTTGCCCCCTCGAAGAGGCTGAATTCTAAGGTGTTCAACTATCTTTTCTATCTTTTTGTGAGTTGGTTTCATAACATTGGGGGTGTTTTGGGAAGAAATGGGCCAATAAATGTATGCTAAAGGAAGATAGAGTGTAAAGGATAACAACACTAAAATATGGAATCTTTCAGTACTTCAGGAAAAAGGAAAGCTATCAAGTTGAAATTAGTTGTGGCAATAGTAGTCATCCAATAATATTTTTATATCTATTTAATTGTTGAGTAAGAAAACAGTATTTATGTAAAGTGTAATTGTAAGTTAGTTGTATTATAAATCTCATAATGATGTATTCTAGGACTAATCATGTTCTACACTATGTTTAGGGTGAGAAGACTGAGGACGGTGTTCCCCCAAGGGGGAGGGGTCTATGAAAACCCCTGGTTAATTCCTCTTCATTGTAAATATTTAATATTCTTTGATTTTAATTAGAAAGTCTTGGGAATTGGGACACATATTCCAAAGATTGGGGAGGATATTTCTTTCGATTAGAAAGAAGCTTGACTACTTTATAGAAACCATGGAAGGTTGGTAAGTGTGTGATTAAATGGATTGGTTATTCCATTAAACCAACTTAAGAAGAAGGGAAAGGAGTCATGACTTCCTTGGATAAATCGAAAAGTTAGAGAGGAAACAAATTTAAGGAGGATGGGCTACACTAGTAGCTAGGACAATTGGAGCTAACCATCAGGAGAGTGGGGCAAAGAGTTGGCACAAAAATATCCCTACCACTAATCAGAAAAAGGTAGAACCATTTTGGCTAAGAGAAAATTCAGGGGCAACAAAGAATGTACACCCATGCAACCATATATAATCGCAACAACATTAGTGGGAGGGTTATGGGGATAGATGATTCTTTACACACACAAGAGGGGAGCATGAGAGGATGGAAGAAAAGAGCAATAGGAAAGGGACTAGGGAGAGGCATAATGGTGTATCAAAAACCCTAGATAAACAAATAAAATAGGAGGAATCAAAGTGCAACATATTAACAAAAGAAGGTCTACATTGCTAGAGGGACAGAAAGAGTAACAATATTTAAGTTGAGAATTAGAAGGTTGGTAGGACACCTCATAGGCGAGGAGTTGTAGTCTCTAGATTTCTTGAAGAGCTAGAGGGTGGAGGTGGGTTAATATCTAGATTCCCTTAATAGATGGGTGGAGGCATGCTCCTTGGATTCTTGGTGAGGAGTGTCCTAAAGTCTCCCTCATTTGTTTATCTATTTTTATTAGAATGAGTTCTTGATTCATAGGCTTGGGTGGAACCACTTTGCACAATGTCTCTAAGGGTGGAGGTGGTTTAACCTTTGGATTCCCTTTTTTTGTTTCTAGGTGGAGATAGGAGGATATTTGGACTCCCAATGGTGTTAAAGGTGTGAAGAATTCCTTTGAGCACTCTTCCTCAAGCTCTAGAATCTGGCTGAGAGTGACTACTACAAGAAATACTTGGTTGTAGTGTGTCTAAGGTTGGATGAGGAGTTTAAATCCCAATCTTAGTTTCTAGGTTCATACTATAAAAGATAAGTGGCTAATTATACTTGTATTATCTTATTGTTATGTATTGATAATATGTTGATCAATAACAGATATAATTAATGTTGAGGAATGATGATTCTTGTATGAATGAGAAATGTGGATTTCTTGCATGGTTTGAAATGGATTAAATTCCTATGTCATTTTTGGCATAGATGTTGGAAATGTGCTCACTACTAAGAGGGGGGGTGAATCAATATTGACAATGTATACTTTAAAATTATTTTTCAATTACTGATTCACAATCACACATAATTCCATTAGTAGGTTAGCTCATATATTCATAAACCAACAAAGTAAATACCATCATCACATAAAACACATAAACAATCACATACACAAGAGACATAAGGACCTCTGGTGGGAAACACTCCTCAATGTAAAAACCACCCTTTGTTGTTGTTTTTGCTCTACTTCTAATTGTATTAATCAAGAAAATCAATTTACATCATCATAGATGGCTATGTCCAGCAAGGAAGTTTCTCATATTACATTGACTAATTGAACACCCACCCACTAAAGACTCCTCTCCCCTAAAAGCCTCACTCAACAACCATTGGACTATGAGAATGATACTTCCTCTACTGGAGCTAGATACACCCATAGGAAAGGAACACCCACCCCTTCTTCACAAAGATTTCTCAATCTGATGATCATTAGGGCCACATTTCACAATGTTTCAAACTGGACCCCTACACAATAAAACAACAACTTTCTCTCTTTGATAAGCTCAAAACATCAACATAACCTCCAATACATCAACAACATATAATCTCTCAACAACTCAACTAGCACTATATGTAAGCTATGGTTCTCACAAGAAAGCAATTCAACACACAACACCTCACTCATACAATGGTCTCACAATCCTTCAACAAAATCAACAACTCATCAATCCAATTCTCATGCATCGAGTAAACAAACAAACAACTCACATAGAAAAAGTTCTACACACTAATACATTCAACAAATAGACTTGAAATACTACAACATGTCAGGACAACATGCTACAACAATAAGTAATCCCTACACACACAAATGTTAGACCATCAAACTATACTAATATTCAATAATATATGATCCATGTGATGCATAACTTATGCATCAGACTCTGTAACCTTTCTCTTTGGCTAGAGATCAAACTCTTCCTCTTCAAACAATGAGAATTGGCCTCTACATGCATCACACTATTTTCTGATCTCGATGGTTTATTATTGTGTGTGCACACCTCAAAAAATTCGACCTCTATAACATTATAAATTGTAGGAGGTCACCCTCTTCTCTCTACACAAAGATCTACTCTGTTCACTCACACAAAATGATCAATCAACTCCTTCCTTTAAACAAATTTTGCCACTACTCCACTACTCTATCCATTAAAGCATTCACACTTCAAATTACATTCCATCATGTTGATTTAGTCAATCAGAACCTTTAATGAAAATTCTCAAACAAGATACACCAATAAAACCAATTAAACATCCAAGGAGGGTGAGAAATAAAAATACAATTTTCACTTACAAGCCCAGTCGCTCTCACAACACAACTAAAACTCGACTGGGAGCCATAACCGCTCGTACAGGCTTGCAAGGGAGTGACTGGGGCCTTCTGGTCACTTGGATGAGGCTCCATGGGAGTGAAGGGAGAGAAAATCAAGGAAAAATGAAAGATATTCATTCTAGAACCTCTGCCAACTACTTTAACACTTTCTCCAACATCTGATCACACCTCCAAGCCTCTGCAATAGGTCAACAAGTAACTGCAACATCCATCAAAATGCTTGCAACATAAACATATTCCATAGAAACTATAGAGACTAATACCATCAAACAATCATAGCATATGCACACCATCTCCAAACCAATTCCAAGATGCTAGACATCAATCATTACAACAATAGTCAAGCTTGACACAATTACCATGTTGACATCAATGCCAACAATCTCCCCCTTTGGCATTGATGTCAACCCAAGTTGGGTAAACCAAAAAATAACCTCATCAAAAAATGAACTCCTTATTTTCTCCCCATTTGACAACAATAGAAAAGGGACAATCTCAACATTTGAAGGGAGTCAACATATCAACAAAATACTCATTCCCTCAATCAACATCACCAACAACAACAACAAAATATTCTGCAAAACGAAGCTACATGCACCAAAAGAATAACATAATTATGAGCTCTATGTCTCCCCAAGATAGTAATAGCAACAACATATCAATGGAAGAAAAAATCAACATGCTCCAAGACCATCATCATCATCATCCTCATATACAATGAATAGATGCATATTTTGAACAATACATATTATCTACTAATAAAGCATAGTGGAAATGCATGAAGATGAGGACAAATGAATAACACAAACATCATTCATACTCCCTCAACCAGCAATACATCATGAATTAAGATAAGAGCAAGGAATAAGCATTCTCCCCCTATCAATCTCAACATCATGCCAATACAAATTGATGCAAGCCAATGAACAACTATCAATACAAGCTCCCCTTGAACATATAAAGGGACTGCAAAAGCATCTCTTGGACTGTTGAATGTGCTATCTCTTCTGCTGCTAGTTCCTTTTGTCATATGCAACAAGGTTTCTCCTAATATATTAAAGATCTAACCAACTTGGCCCAATGACGAACAATAAGATAGAAGGCATGATACAAGGCTTAATGGATGATAACACAAGACTTTACAAGGCCTCTACCTAGTTGAACTATGAATCCTCTCTCATTTGTGAAAGACACGCGCATGACCCAACCATGACTCATAAGAAGAATGTGGCAATACATGGCTACTCATGGTCTCCAAGAGTTCCTACAAGACTGAAATACATGACATCAATTAGGTAGTAACAACCTCTCATCTTACACACGCTTGACATGACTGATGAGACACTCTCTCTTGACTCCTTTTCAATATATGCCTAACTCAATTAAACCTCCATATGAATGAAAAAATGATTACATGGCTATGGAATTGAGAGTACACAACTGTTATGAGACATTATGGACAAATACAACTCTCATAAATTCCTTTAAGACCACCATTGTATAATGAGAGACACGAGAAACCAATATGAATCTTCATTTCAATATTTTTCCAAAACTTCTAATGGAGAGAAATACCATCCACATGTCATGAATGAATGATATCAATAAGCCCAGAAATATTCAACATTTTAGCCATATGTCAATGAAGCAACAACAAATGTATAATATGCCATGGAATCTCTTGGTAGCAGCAACTGACATACGAATCCTTCTCCCTTGCAGCAACAACAATATGTGAAACCATAGGTAGATAAGACAATAAGCAACAATATATCCTCATTTCAGCAACAACAATGATAATAATAGTAACACATAAAACTCATGAGCATTTTTTTACCAAAATAGCAGCTAGAAGAAATATGAAGATAAAGCAGTGACTTAACATCATAGAGCAACAACATAACAACCACCATACCTGAACTTATAGGTGGAATCAAAAGGTACGTGTCTTCATAATGAGATAAGAGATTAATCTGCAACAACATAATATGTGGATCTCTCAAGCTGCAAACATATCATAGCAACAATAAACTCAGTAGCAACATCACTCCCATCCAAAGAAAACATCATCAGTAACACCAAACTATGACTATCAACAACAAACTCAACAATCATCTCCATCAATACATCAACACTCTCCAATCAATTGAATAATATGTTTTCTATGAGGTTCAATCATCACCAAAAATAGATAGATCACTACAACAAAAGCTTCTTCAACAAAACTGAAACTCCATATCCATGCAATAAGATATAGATAAATATTCTCACAACAACATATTTTTCAAGCATCATGCATCATGGAATAACCAATAAAGAGCTTATCTAAACACTAGATAACCAAAATATAATTTCTTGCAAAACAAATATCATCAACTATGAATGAACCAAGGTAAGTATAAGGAAATTGTAGCAATCTAACTAATATAGACCATGAAAAGAAGAAATCAGTAGATAGGTCATGCAAATATAAACGTATGCAAATATTCAGATGCACATCCCATTTGTCAATTATCAATGAGGAAATATTCCTTGCATAACTGTAACATCTACCTTCTCATCGTGACAAAAATTGCATTAGCGAAGAATATGCAAGATAATACCATCTATCTCTTGAGCATGCATCTATGCTTCCATGTCTCAACAAACTATTGTAATAAACAATACCAAACATAAGCATATTTCAAACCACAATATAATTTTATGCAACTATGGCTGCATTATCAATATTTCTCTTTCAAAATCAGAATGATGGCATATGCTCCCTCTGAGACCATGCCGAACTCATTTTTTGATCAGAATTACTTGCTGCTCCTTTTTCTTCTAGATTTTGTTGGATTTATTCTTGACATGCACTTCATTGTTTGATCTCTTAACGGACCTACTTTGAGTAGTCTTTGTCTTTTGAGTGAATTTCCTGTAACATGTAGGAAATTTGCAGTCTTTGGCCTTATGGCCAATGTTGTCACACATATAACACCTTATATGTCCAAGAAACAAAGGAAAAGCTTTGAAACTTATATTCTTCACATGGTTTCCACAATCAAATGCCTTATGCTAAAAATTATTACACGAAAAATAATAGACATAAAATGAATTTTCATACCTTACTATGGATGATTTTTCTTGATGTGTCCTTTTATCCAACTACTTCTTATGTTTCATGCTACTACGTTTTGCAACAACATGCACATACTTCTAACAATTAAACCATCTTATCATCCTTGAGGAAGTGGATGTTCTATCTCTTACAACATTTTCCTTTCTTGACTTCTAGTTTATTAATGTGCTTCTTCCTTGTTATTCTTACTATTGGAATCATCTTTTGTTGTTGTTTTTTTTAAATTTTGGCTGAACTCGTTTCTTCTTTGAGTGGGATAGTATATGGAGGATTTTGATTAGTCAACAACTGAATGGATTTTCTTTCGAATTATTTCTCAATGTAGCCATATCTTGCTTCCAGAATTTGATATTTCTTTCTCATTCCTTCTTTAGTTATTCCTGCTTCGTCCAATTGAGTTTTAAATTTATGATCTCTTCTTTATAAATGCATTCTTTCTCATCAATTATTTTCAATAATTTATGTTGGTTTTTATTTTCAGGCTTGACCTTTCTAATTTTTTCTTCTAGAGTTTCAATCTTACAAGGCTCTTCATCTTCAGAATTTTCTGCAAAAGGGTTATTACCACTTCTCTCCAAAGAATCAAACTGAATTGAATGATCATTATCTTCTAAATCATAAAACTCAAGTAGATCATCATCGCTACAAGAAAATGTACTGCTAGACATAAAATGGTCACAACATTTAACTTCACCATTATTTTCTAGCAAGAAGAGGGGTTCTTTAGAATTTGAAACTTTCCTTACTTATTTGTTGCTCTTCCTTTTCTAAGACTACTTATTCTTATTCTTTGCCATGGAACATGATCTTCTCTCAAGCAATAAAGCTTCATTGAGAGAACCCCCCTCTGATACTAATTGTTGGAAATGTGCTCACTTCTGGGGGGAGGGGGTGAATCAGTAATGAAAATGTATACTTTAAAATTATTTGTTGATTACTGATTCAAAATCACCCATAATTCCATTAGTAGGTTAGTTCATGTAATGCATAAACCAGAAAAGTAAATATCATCATCACATAAATCCATAAACAATCACATGCATAGGGGGCACAAGGATCTCTGGTGGAAAACCCCCCTCTAGGGAAAAAACCACCCTTTTTTGTTGTTACTCTGCTCCTAATTTTATTAATCGAGCAAATCAATTTACATCATCATATCTAGCTATGTCAAGAAAGAAAGTTTATCATATGAAATTGACTAAGTGAACACCAATCCACTGGAGACTCCTATCCCTTAAAAGCCTCGCACAACAACCATTGACTATGAGAATGATACTTCCTCTACTAAAGCTATCTACACCCATAGGCAAGGAAGACCCATCCCTTCTTCACCAAGCTATCTCAATAGGTTGATCACTAGGGCCACATTTCAAACTAGACCCCTACACAAGACAACAACAACTTTCTCTCTTTGATAAGCTCAAAAAATCAACACCATATAATATCTTAACAACTCAACTAGAAACATATGTAAGCTATGGCGCTCACAAAAAATCAATTCAACACAAAACACCTTACTAATACAATGGTGTCCAAGGATATGCAACAATCCTTCAACCAAATTAACAACCCATCAATCCAATTCTCAAGCATCAAATCAAGAAACAAACAACTCACATAACACCATTTCTACACACCAATACAATTTTCAAATAGACTTGAAATCCTACAGAAAATCATGACAACATGCTACAACAATAAGTAATCCCTTCACAAAAAAATGTCATACCATCAAACAATATTGATCTTCAATAATCCCTAGTTCATGTGTTGGATAACTTATGCATCAGACTCTGCAACCTCTGTCTTTGGTTGTAGATCAAACTCTTCCTCCTCAAATAGTGAGAATTTTCCTCTACATGCATCACACTATTTTATGATTGCAATGCTTTATTACTCTGTGTGAGCACCTCAACAAATTCGACCTATGTAACATTATAAACTATAGGAGGTCACCCTCTGATCTCTACACAAAGACCTACTACGTTCACTCACACAAAATGATCGATCAACTCCTTTTAAACAAATTTTCCCACTACTCCACTACTTAGTCCATTAAAGCATTCACACTTCGAATTAAATTCCATCCTGTTGATTTAGTCAATTTGAACCTTTAATGAAAATTGTTGAACAAGATACATCAATAAAACTAATTAAACATCTGAGGAGAGAGATAAATCTGGAGACAATTTTCACTTACAGGACTAGTCACTCGCACAACATAGTTGAAACTCAACTAAGAGCCATAACCACTGACACAGGCCTGCAAGGGAGCGACTAGGGCCATCTAGTCACTCGGATGAGCCTCCATGGGAGTGACTAGAGAGAAACTCAAGGAAAACTGAAATATCTTCAGTCTAGAACGTCTTCCAACTACTTTGACACTTTCTCCAACATCTGATCACACCTCCAAGCCTATGGAACAGGTCACCAAGTCACTGCAACATCCATCAAAGCACTACAACATAAACATCTGCCATAGAAAATATAGAGACCGATACCATCAAACAATCATAGCATATGCATACCATCTCCAAACCAAGTCGAGGGTGCTAGACATCAATCTATACAATAATCATCAAGCTTCACACTACTACCATGTTGACATCAATTCCAACCTCATCACAACAACAATGCCAACAATAGATACTAGCAGAATGGTTTATATGCAATGGTTACATGATCTAGCTTCTATTTCCTAAGTTTGAATATTGTATATGTTTCCTACGTATTGAGAGACAAATATATCCCTATTTTATGTAATGTTTTTCCTGTCAAGCCTTAGTTTAATATATAAGCTCAGGAGAGATAGAGCATTCATATTAATGTATATAGATATCTAGGCTAAGTCGATACTTAAGATCAAGAAAGACAACTAGTTATAACCTCTATATTGATATACATATATTCTTTAGCAGGTTGGTCTGAGACCATATAAATCTTAAGAGAGATAGCCCTAATATATATATATATATATATAATATATATGGCTAAGATAAAATATAACCCTGGAGGGTTGCATTGTGTGTACGCTACATATGCACGCAGACATATCAATATCGAATAGGGTCTGAGTCATGGATAAGATGAGGAGGGGAAGGACTACTCCATATATTGACTTGTATTGCTAGGCCGAGTCGAAGTTATATAGGCTTAAAAGAGATAGTGAGGTGCATAACTGTAAATATGCACATGCATATACATATACGCGGGCATATACATATACACATAATGGTGCAATTATAAAAATTTAAGTACTAGACCAAGTCCATGTAAAGCTCAGGAGGGATGGATCGATGAGTTCGTAGACATGTTCATATACATTGTTGTGCAAGGGGCCCTAGGCAAAAGCCAAAAAATTCATACTTACATTGCATGAGAGTTGAAGCCTTAAGACTATGGAGGAATGGAATTAATGCCTTATCAACCATGTGATCAAGTGTTATGACCAAACACATAGGATGAGGAGATTGAGGCCATCAAGGGTCACAAGGCATCTCTACTGTTGGATGACCCCTGAGGTTTTACCCTGAAATTTTCAAAGGGAGATCTGAAAACACCCCACTTGGATTGATTTGGATTTATGTAGGAATGAAATGGAATACATATTTAAATAGAAACATAGAAATACAATGAAAATTTGACTTCAATTAATTAATAATAAATACTAAAAATTGTTTACATGCAGAATGGAAATAAACTAGCTTAGGCAATGGTAGCTTATCTCTGAGAAGAGATGTGATGGCTACATGCCTTCTGAACTGGGTTACAATGAGTATCTAAGGTATTTTTATTATGAAGAAACAGTAAAAAACCCTAAACATACAAAAACCAAACCCTAGGATATGAAGCGTCAAACGTTTGTGGACCCCGTTGGGTTTAGTTGGAACATCAACTTTCCGGGGTTGTAACTTTGGCATGCATGATACCTTGTTAGAAAGATATATCCAAGGAAAACAATTTTTTATTACAAATGGTGTAGTTGTTATCCTATTGTTTTCCCATTTCTCAAAAAATGTCGTTTAGGGCCTCAAAATGGCTTCGGAAGTTCAAGAACTGAAAAACTGCCAAAAATAGAAAACTTTTGAAATAGGAAATTGTGCTGGAAATTAGGAAACTAGAATGAAAAAGTGTTGGGGGCCCAAGTGGAATAGGCAAGTGGCCACCAATATCCCCTTGGAATAGAGATTTATCTGTTGAGATAATATATCGTGGAGTGGTCTTCCTATTTAGCATTCATTGTGAAAGGAAAGGGACCTTGGGTTAATTTACGATGTGAAATTAAGTTTTACCACACAACCAAAGGTAATATGGGGCCCAAGGGAAACAGGGAAGGTGACATGTTGACCTACAATTAGGACACGTGTTAGTCATATTCAGGGTTTTTATGGGGTAAAGAGACTAAAATTGGGCAACAAGTTGCACACCTAGAGTGGAGCCATGTGGAGGATGACGTCACCCCAATAGAAAGAGTCATTGATGTCACCCTGATGCCTTATCACCAATGATTTTTGTTGAGGATGGGTGCCACCCCATCTAGATTTTAATCTAAGGGTGACGTGGCAATGCTGGAGTGCACAAGCGCGATAGTGAGTATAGGCAATGTAACACACATACGAGGAGTGGTCCATGTGGGAAGCCAAACCTCATGCAATTTTATTGAAGCACTTCCTAGAATCTTGACATGGTGTGAGGTTCTAACAAGCCCCATGTAGCCTTAACCATTCTTCCCCAAAAATTTCAATGGGGGAACTATGAAGGAACCATCGGGATTTAATTCTTGGGGTGAGGTGGCATTACGGACCTAGTTCTTATGTAACAAATGTTGTGGAATTGTAATGTAACGATATATGCATTGGGTCCCATAAGTAATGGAAATTCATATAATATTCAATAGATACCATGTGAGGGTGACATGGTTTATGACTTGGAAAACCACATGGGTGCCATGTGGGGACTACACAGGCTCCATGTGGTAGGTTAGATGATGTGGTGATACCAGTTACGTTAAAATTTGAATGGTCATATATTTGATATGGGAGTTAGATTGAGGAAACTTTTATATCTATGGAAAGGTCTCATTGAGACGAATGCAATGATGTTATCCATTTTATGTTTTAAGGAAGTTGGAAAATATTGATAAATTTAGACCCCATTTCTATAACTAGACTTTGGAGGTTGGGTCATCATAGTAACTACCTCCTTGTATCCTTAGTAGCGGCTAGGGATAGTAGAGGGTACATTACACCCACTTAGTCAAGAAATGCACTTAAATAGAAACACCCAAAAATATGTTGATGTATGTAGTGATATAGGTTCATAATCTTAATCAACAATTGGAGCAGGTCTTCATACAAGCTATGATATGATGTTTGGAAAAACATGGGTTTTCCACATAGCCTTTAACACCTTAAGAAATTTCTCACATGAAAAAATAAATGATCAATACACTTGTGTATTATGTGGTTAAAACCCTCAAAGAGGTAAATGATCTATGACTCTACTAACATGGCTACTTAAGGAAATATATTAATGTAAACAAAAAGAAATTTACATATGAATTTCTCATAATTGATAATAAGGAAATGGCCCTTCATGTACTTTAAATAGAGATCCAATCTTATGTTAAGCCACAAATGGAACAAATATAATTGATGAAATGGTTGATACACTACACCAGCGAATAATCTTCAAAGTGATATGGATGTGAAGGATCAATCAAGTGAGGAACTTAAAATAAAATTAATACAAAAGAAAGATAAAATTGACAAAATTTCTAATGCAACATCTATAGCCAAGGTGGATGTAATTTGTGATACATAAGATATCATACAAAAAACACATGCAATTTTTGATACAGATGAAATCCTCCAGCATATTGATGTAGGTTGTGACATGGAGGATAGATTACAGAAAATTGATGCAACAAATGATACAAAATATCTTGTCCAAAAATTTGATGCAATGTATGATATAAAAGTGATCATGCAAAAAGTTGACGCTCATTGTGATATAGAAGATATGATTGAATCATATAGTGAATCAATGGAGGAAACAATGAATGAAGATGAGTCACAAGCACAAAACAAAGATAGAGTAGTAGTAAAATAAAATGTGAAGAAGAAAAAGGACAACATCAATATCTTTCCAATATGTTTTTATGACCTATGGAAGAGATATCATTCAACAGAAATCAACATGGCTTAGGATACAATGAAGGAAACAACTTGCATATTCCATATTACTCCAAACCAATTCAATTTGTGAGTGCAAGATTTCTTGAAGATGTCCAAAACCATGAATAGAAATGGTATCATTGTGAAATATTTGGTCACATGGAGAGTCATTATTTTATCTCCATCCTTGTCTTCATTGTGGGAAGGAAAACTACTTATCATAAAATAGTCAAAAGTACATTAGGGGAATTTTGAGGTCTAAGATGGGCCTCCTAAGAAAAATATACAACCAAAATAAAATTTATAAGAACCAATAGTATGATTATGTCAACCATGGGGGTTGATTCACCATTTTTGGACTAAAAGAGTAAAAAGATTAAAAACAATAAAATAATAAAACTACTTTTTCAACTCATATTTTCAACTTATCTCCCTAAGTTTGTACTCAAATTTTGATCAGGAGTACTCGTTGGATGAAAAACTTAATTCCTTATCTAAGGAGTAACCATGTTGTATAATTTTGATGGACCCTGCTACATGAAAGATGAGAAATGCATGAAAAAACGTGATTGCAATCACTTTTTTCATGTATTTCTCATTTTTCGTGTAGAATGATCCATCGAAAGTATCCAACATGGGTACTCCTTGGATTAGGAATCAATCATGTTTTTTCATGTAATTCTCATTTTTCGTGTAGAAGGATCCATCGAAAGTATCCAAAATGGGTACTCCTTCGATTAGGAATCAAATTTTGCATCCAACGAGTGTTGTCGCTCGAAATTTGAGTAAACCCATAAGGAGATAAGCTTAAAAAATAGTTTTTTTTTTTTTTTTCCACTATTATTTTATAATTTCCTTAGGAAGCCCATTTTAGACCTCAAAATTCCCCTAATGAGAAGTAGTGTCAAAAAAAAATTTAATTATGGTCAACAAATAAATTCTTGGAGATTAAATCTAGAAGTAAAAAATTTGCATAAGTCTTACCACATGTTAAATATAAAGACAGAGACAGAAAAAAGGAGCCAAAGATGGTAGTCTCCACACCTAAAGGTGTAGAGAGCAATTATGAAAGGAAAATCCCCTATACCTTTAAGGGGGATAGTAAACTAATGAAGTGAAGATGGTTAGTGTTCAACCAACAAAATAACCATGTAAAGAATCCAAAACCCTAGCTTGAATCCTTTTCAAGGCCAATTATTGAAAAAAATCTCACCTTGCACCTAACAAGGGGGGATATCAAATATCGAGCTTCAAGATTCAAAGTCAAAATTCAATTAGCATTTTGGGAATTCCAACATAGCAACTGGTCTCCTAAAATTAATTAAAATAAAAAAGAATGGGAACATTCAGACATAGTAATTGTTCACTTCTAGATATTGGTAATTTTTCAGGTATATCTTCATCAAATCTCAATTTAACAGTTTCATATTAAAGATGAAAAAAGGTATTGGACTCATTATTGAAGGGGGAAATGTTAGATTGTGAGTCCATAGACAATCATAGTTTTTGAGAACACTATTGTTATGAGTTGAAAAGCTTATATTTGGTTAGGTGTTGTCATGATCCACTAATGAGTTGTCAGTGAGATATAGAACTAGAATAATCATTGATGTAATATGAATTCAGATCACTAGATCAATACAATGGTGTAGTAGAATGGCTTAATTCCTTTCCTAACACTTTGTTTATCTTGTGTCTCTCTTGTTAATTCCTAACAAAGAGACACATGGCCATTACTATCTCCTTTTAAAATTATCAATATAATAGTTATATATTATAACTTTAATACTATTCTCTCTCTCTCTCACACAATTTATATTGCTTAAATATTACTTATATTTTGTGGTTTTTACTAATTAAATACACTACACATGACTATATACAAGTGCATGTCCAATAAAACTAAGAATCCATCATTGAGTAGTTTCAATAGATGTGATTCTAATGTGTTCTAAAGACTTAATTTGAACTATATGCCATCTTAGAGATATCAGTGAAGGGGCATCAAATTAGAGCCATGCATTGGCCAATGAATAGCTAGCCACCCCATTTTCATGGTCATGAAATAATTGAGGATACAAGAGTTCCCATTTAATTTACCATATGAGTCTCTCAACGAACAAGTAGTCTTAACAATAACTTCATCCTATACTCATAGAACCAATGTAGAATTTAAAATAACGTATCTTTATAAGGGAATGGATCAGTGGTGTGAGATTCTTATATGTTTATAGCGTTTAGATTTTTTATCAACAAAAACTATTCTTGGAGATTTTCAACATATCCCGCACTACTTACTTGATATTTTACATCCCATTGAAGGAAAAAAATGAAACAAGAAACTTCATCTTTCATAAAGTTAACAATAAAATTAGAGCCTACATGACTCCTCATTTGAATGAACTATGAATTGAGACCTGTGTCAAGAATTGAGCATGCACAAACTTCCCTATGAATACACAACCATAAACTTTGAAAAAGAAAGTAGAGAGTGGAAATAAAAAGTAACAGAGTCAATATGAAATGTGTGTATTTTATTGAGTTGCAAACATGTTTAACCATAAAAAATTATCTCATGGAGTTGAAGCCAGCTTTAAATTGCATGTAATGAAATTATACTACAATAGATCATCCCTAGAATAAATAATCCCTTATTTCTAACCAATGAATCAAACTTGAATCACTTGGACACAAGAATTACCGATGGCCAAAAGGCTTAGTGATGACTTTCTCCAAATAAGCAACCTCCCATGAATCCTTTCATAAATACATAAAAATTACATGTTGAATATATTTCCACATTTTTTTCATATCTAATCATCATGATTTATACTAGTGATTATTAGCCATGAAATCACTATGCAGAGGAGAGTAGATGGGTGCAAAATATTATCACATGATCTCAAATCCGAGACCATATTTTTCTCTCTTTATTTTTCCACTGCTCATGTAGATATGATTCTCCATATGATGCATCAACCTTTCTTTTCATGGCTCTAATAATATCAATCTTTAATAACTTTAGTGGCCATGCTTATAATACCATGTTAAGAATTAACAAGAGTGAGACAAGACAAACAAATTGGCGGAAAAGGCCTTAAGCCATTTTATTATACCATTGTATTGATCTTTGGATCTGAATTTATAATAGATCAATGACCATTCTATATTTATATCTCACTGACAAATCATAAGTGGATCATGACAAAACCTCATCAATAATAAGCTTTACAACTCATAACAATTGTGTTGTTGGAATTTTTTATTGTCTAGGGGCTCACAGTCTAACACTCATGAGGAGGAAACCTATAATTAAAGATATATCCAATACAATAACAATCCTTGACATAAAATTGCATAACTTCCACCTCTATAATATTTTTATACTTAGCAAAATCCTAATTACCTATAATAGAATTATTAACAATTATTAACCACTTAGGGAGCTATAGTTATTAAAAATTACCCTTTTGTATTGGGTAACAACCTACTCACTACCTAATAGGCCTTATACAAATCAAATGGCCTCATACGTTATTTCCCTAACAACTAGGTATCCTAAAATATGGAGGTTAGATTAAGGCCCTAACATGGCTCCTCCCTTCAAAAGTAGCATTTTCCTCAACGTTGGAGGTGTGGAAACCATTGTAAAACCATTTTTTGTTCCATTTGTGGCTTAACATATGATTGGATCTTTATTAAATTACGTGAAGGGTCACTTTTTTACTATCAATTGTGATAAATTCACATGCAAATTTCATTTCTTTTACATTAATATATTTCCTTAAGTAGTCATGTTGGTTAGAGCCATGGACTGTTTCCCTCTTTGAGGATTTTAACCACAAATACATGAGTGCATTGATCGTTGATATTTTATCTGATAAATTTATTAAGGTGTTAAAGGCTATATGTAAATAACATGTTTTTTCAAACATCATAGCATAACTTGTATGAAGACTTGCTCCAATTATTGGTCAAAGATCATGAACCTATGTCACTACATACAACATATTTTTGGGAATTCTATTTCTATATGTTTTTGGGCTTAGTGAGCTATTCCATTTTATCATGAGAGCTAATTTTAGTTGGAAACACTTTTTGTTTCACCCAAAAAGGTTTTCATTTGCCTAAGATATGACCATTTTTGTTAGATCTAGAGTTTAAAGTTTCATTACAATTTCTTATCTTTTATTTTTTATTTTTAATATTATGTTGTTATTTTTGTTTTTATATTGAATAGTATTTTATTTGTTTTGCATATTATCTTTTTCATACACTTTATGCAATCTAGAAAAAGAAAAAATGTAATGCAAAGTATTTTCTATATAAATTGAAAGAAATTTGCTACTGTTAATGAAATCTAACTGAAATTCAAGAGACAAAAATTTCTTCTACTATTCTACAGAGAGGAAAACACACGATCGAAACACATGCAATGACATGCAACCATCAAAACACAAGGAACGCAATGATTTTACAGGAGAACCCAACTTGGAAAAACCCCTTCGTTGCTTTGCATTAATTCAAATGAGGAAAATAATAATTACAATGTCTTGCTTCAACTCTAAATCACACCCTGCACTATAAAACTATTCTCCTACTTCCTAACTTGCTCTGCCAAACACTTAGCCATTTCAAGTCTCAACCAACCTCCTATTTCCTTGCGCAATATTGGAGGAAATAAGCTCCTAAAAAATAGGAAAATTCTCTATTTCCTTGCACAATTCCAAGGGGAATTGATCACTTGTTTAATGCAAAATCATTATACACTCAACAATATACAATTATAAATACAAATGTGTCTTTTCCATCCACTCAACTAGTCAATTCAAATTCCATGCATCCTTGGACTTGGCTTGCATTACAGTATGTTGGCACCTACTAGCTAGGAAATCTATTTCCCTCACTGATCCATGGAAATCTATTAGCTGGAAGCACCCACAACCAATGATCCTTGCCCAACACCCGTTGGACTATCCAACACATATTGAATGGAGAAATTTGTTCCTTCTACTAAATACGTCAAATCACTGTCTATTCCGAAGACTCCACGCCTTCACTTCCTCCATGCGAACCGCATTTCATAAATATTTCATAATTGGCTCTCAATCTGCTCAACATGAGCAATACAACAACACCTTCATTTTGTAATATAAAGTCTGGATAAAAAATATGACCCGAAGGGGGGAAATCTCACATCAAATATCTTCACACTAATACACCGCAAGCTTCCAATCCTTCTCCACTCTGACTACTACCATCTTCAATGATAAAACTTTGAAATTATCCTAAAATCATACTTTGAATTCTGCATACATCATTTTGAGAAAAAAAAAAATGCAAAATTATGTAAGCTTTTGTTGCAATCTCTACTCACTCTCAATGCCCTCACAATGGCATACTCTTGTTAGAAAACTATATATTACAAAGCAATGGAATACATAAAATATATTGAAAAAATATAAACTCAAAAAACACATAAAACAAGAGACACAGATATACCTGGTCCACCCAATTTGGGCTACGTCCACGAAGAAATAGCCAATCCTTCCTTTTATATTATCCAAAAAACTGAAGAGATACAACCTATAGTAGATCTGTTGTAATTCCCTCTTCGCTCCCACACAATCTCCTCTCTCTTTCTCACTCAGAATATAGATCTACACAGACGCAATACAATTCCCTCATATATAGCGAGGGGTTGCCTTCTAGGGAAAAAACCCTAAATTAAACATAACTTCTACCGTTAGATCTTTGCTTAGTGAACGACCTAGATTGACTACGAAATTACAACATTTGACAAGGCCCCCCTGGACCCCCCTGACGGTGTACATTACAGGCGGAATTTCCTCCACATTACAAACCGGGGTCCAATGTGGCGATACCTCTGAATAAAGGAGATAATCAGGCTCCACATCCAACAACTCTCACACTCTCTAGAAGACCAACCAACCAACAACCCTCTATATATATATATATATATATATATATATATATATATATATATAATATATATATATATATATATATATATATAGATACATATATATATTTAACTTTTTACGTAAGTAAAACCCAAATTATCCTCAACAATTCTCCAAGTGAATACCACAGGAAAATACCATGGTTATGCAAATACCCTGGACACCTATACGATACTAATTTCTAAACCAATACCACAAGAAAATACCTTGGTTATTTCAATACCAAGGACACATTTACTATGGTAATCTCCAAACAAATACCACGAAAAAAAACCTTTGTTATATCAATACAAAGGACACATGTACCATGGTAATCTCCAAACCAATACCATGGGAAAATACCATGGTTATGTCTATAACAAGGGCTCATGTACCATGGTAATCTAAAAAAAAAATACCACAGACAAATACCATGGTTATTTCAATACCAAGGACTCTTTTACCATGGTAATATCCAAAAAAATACCACAGGAAAATACCATGGTTATGTCAATACCAAGACTATCTGCACCAAGGTAATATCGTGTGCAAACCTACTCTACATACACATACCAATACCATGGTAATGTCAATACCAAGAATACATGTACCATGGTAATACTCTACTCATGCTCAATCAAATACCAAGGTAAACTATTTAGCTACCATACCAAATAATCATATGCATAACAAATGCATAGCCAAACACATGTAATCAATCGAGCACCTACCATGACATCCATATACAAAACCATAACATCTCCACATAAGAAACCAATCAACAAGAAAAAAATTGGATATAAACTAAGCTACTCTAGAACAATTTGTCATGGATCAACCCCACACAAGCGATAGATCATAGCTCATTGGAGACATACCAAAAACCATCTACACACAAGCCACCTACAACAAAAACATTTTCCATCCTCACATATCCATGCTAGTAGACATGCCAAAACTAACGCAACACATCAACAAAGTACAAACCGCCTATAGCAAAATATACAAATTCTAACCAACTCTCATGGAACCCATGCTACAAGGTTGACATCAATTCCAACCAACAATACATCTGCAACATTGCAACACACACCAATGTGAACAATCTCCCCCTTTGGCATTGATGACAACCCCCGCTAATCCAACCATTTGAACTATCCTTTAAAAGTAATCTCCATCCTCACATTATCCCCCTTTGACATCAATGGAAAAGTGTTAGACATGTCAAGGAAAAATGTTATATGCTCATCTCCATGCAATGAGCTCCTCCAACAAAGACAAAAAATCCACTCAATATCATATGCCAATGATGAACAATGGAATGAAAGGCTGAAATATGAGAATAATAATAACACTCCTCCACATAATAGAAAAATATGTGCAATAAACTCCTCATGGACACAAGATATGCTCAATCAACAACACACTAGAGTAGAAGTATACATCTCTTATTAGTAGGAGAAAAATCCATGTCATATAGTAGCAGCAGATCAAATCACCAACACATAGTAGCAGCAACATAATATGACCAACTAACAACAACTCTGATAAACTCTATAGTAGCAACAACATATATCCAATCAACTCATGAAAAAAACAACATATAGAGTCTCTCCATCTCATATTTGCATCTCCACATTGTACTATCTAGTAGTTGAAAACTCATACATTAACAACAACAATGATATCTGGAAGCAACATCTCTCTCTCTCCTCTCTAAATGAGCAGCAGTAACATCCTCTGAGGAAAAATCTAGTAGCAACAAATACATGATGATAGGGTCATAATGGCATGACTAACCTATTGTAGGGAAAACCCAACACCCCCATTACTTGAAGTAATGGGGACCCTTTCCATTACTTGAAGTAATGGGGACCCTTTCCATTAATTTTTGGCTAAGCATCTTTTATGATTTTCATTTAAGTTAATTTTCTTACAATTTTTTCATTTTTTCATTTTCATCAGATTTATGTTTTGATTGTTCCATTGAATCCAACTTTTCACAAGCTTTCCATTAACACTTGTTTCGACTCATTTAGTCAACCGGTTTGTACTCCTGTTAGTGTCAGTCTTTCCAGCCTTCCTCCAGAGATCAAACATGCTCTTACAAAGTGATTTTAAGGTGTCAAAAATCAAATTTTGTCATTTCAGTGAGTCTTCAAGCAAAATTTGGTCACTAGGCATTAGGTCTAGGGTTTGCTTTCACTCCTTTCAAAGCTGCCCAAATGTCAGTCTATGTCACTATTCAGCTGAGTCTATCATCATTCAGAAGGTTCTTATCATCATGTCAGGTTCCATTGGGTCATTTCACACCTTGTTCATGCTTCAGTTGTGCCTAGGTAAGGTCATTTCCCTCTCATAGGGTTTTGGAGGTAATTTCTCTTGGATGGCCAAATCATCAGCAAAACTTGTATCCTGATGTTCATACACCTTCCCTTATCCTTAATGTACCTTGTGAAACACTTCCCATCACTGAGATCCCCCAAATTCCTCATTTTTGAACAAACCCTAGTTTCTTGCCACAACTTGGCAATTTTCTAGGCTAGGTCTGTGTTTTGCCCTTTTGGACCCCTTCCCCTCACTCAATCTTTGAGATTCCACTTTCCCCTACTTCTTAACATCCCTCCCTACTTCCAAAAATTTCCCCAAGAATTTAGAAGCCCCTTATCCCCTTCATTTCGCTTCATTTCGACAAAATTCCTTGTTTCACACATCGGGATAGGTTTCACTAAAATGATGTTTCTGAGCAATAAAAGATGAATTTTGGAAAAATGAGAGAGGTTGTTGTCCATAACAGGCCAGGAAAGGAAAACCTCCTTCACTTTTTACACAGGTGTCATTTTTTTATAGAAATGTCAACAATACAATCGCCTCGGGAGAATTGATGCACCTCTGAAGTGACCTTGGGAAAATCAAGTTTTCTCCTAGCTTGGTTGGCCTGACTTTCTGGATGAGTCAAATGATAACTAGACACAAATAGATTTCCAATGAGCTATCATGAGCTTAATTTGGAGTTGAGGAATGCATTCAAAAGTTGACTGCAACAGCACTCTGCCTTGAGGCAGCCTCATTTGGCACATTTTGACCAGTCTTGGGATATTTGATTTTTGACAAGGCAAATGAACTCCAAATTGCAAAATTCTAGTTGGGTTGGAAAGTAGAATCAAATACCTTTCCAACGAGCTATCATACACCTAATTTTAACACTAGGAAGGCCTCCAAAAGTCTCCTACAAAAAGGCGTTATGTCAGGCTTTATGCGTCGCGTGCCTCAAGCCCAGTGTGTCGCGCGCCTCCCTGTGCGCCACGCGCCGCGTGCGACCCATAAGATTGGGAGGTCCAAATCACAAATGGCTTGTAGTTTTTGATTTTTCATGGAGAATCATGAATTTTGGTACTTGGACAAGAAGTTTGGGTGAGTTATGGGTCCCCAAAAGATCAAAAAACATGCAAAAAATGACCTCACTACCCCTATTTTGACACACAGGAAGCAGTCTTGGGAGAATGCACTTTTGGAGGGGCAAATGGACACCAAATTGGAAAATTCCACTTGGGATGGAAAGTAGACATATAGGGATTTCCAAAGAGCTATCATAAGCTCAATTTGGATGCCGAGAAGTGCCGCAACATCAGGCTGAAAGGCGCGCAACGCATAGAGCTCAGGCCCGTGGCGCATAGAGATTTTTGGTCAAATTTTCACCTTCCAGCTCAGAAATTCGGCCAGTTTGACTAGTTTTGATTTGTGATGTAATTTTTGACTTCTCTTGATGTAATTGATTGAACATGATGTAATTTTGACACTTAGTTACTTGTTCTAGAAGATTCATTCACCAAAGAGTGAAAATTTAATGAATGAATTGGTTTCCTACCTTATAGAGGCAAGTTGTTTTGACTGCCTAGATTGTAGTGCTTTGTTTAGAGTTGGTTGAAACAGCTCCTAAGATGATGAGCTCGACCCCTAGAGGTGTGGGAAGGGGTTAGGATGGTCTATATGATGTAATTTCTCAATCATTTTCAGGGATTGGAGAGGTTGGACTCTTGGGAATAGCTTGACACTCTATTGTACATATTTTGTCTAAATTTTGGCAAAGGGAGGACTAGGGTTTTGTAGCACTATTTGGGATTCATGTGGCTTTATGTGTGATGGTGTGCTTCTTTCAGTATTTGTAAGTTGTTTATGTGTATCACTTTCATTCTCTTATCTTCTGCAATTGAACAAATGAAGTGTTAAGGTAGAATCCATAATTTGCTATGCTCTACCTTTAAGTTTGTTTGCTTTTCCATGTTTTCATCTGTTTATGGAGAATCCTTGAAAGTTTCTTCCTCTCCTTAACTTCTCACCAGTCACATCTAGACATTCATTCTCTTTAAAAGCATCAAGACAATCACCTACCTTGCCCCAAGTAGACCTCTGCAAAAACTGTGCCTCATCCCCGGACCTAAAATTGCCTTTCCCTTGAATTCAACTAAACTTCAAAAAAAAAAAATCAATTTCAAACTCCTTGTACTCCATACCTAGCCTAAAATTAGCTTTTGTTTTAGTCATCTCAAGCCTCATCGATTATCTTTTCCGAGATTGACCCGAAGAGAGCCCTCTCCTGTCCTCGTAGGGCTAGCTACGAGGCTGTGCGTGTTTTGATGTAGCCTTGAGTTTTACCTTATTTCAGCCTAAGGTAGATTTGAGCGCTAACATAGTGGTGACCATACTGGGGAGAACTGATTTTCTTGTTAGTGTTATTTGATTTATAGCTACAGACGGAGTCTGAAGTCACGCCAGGTAGCCTTTGAACTGCACATTTCTCTGCGAGTGCATAGTAGATAAATGCTCCTTCAGTCGATCTCCAGTGTAGCTTGTAATTGTAAAACTTAACTTATAAATTTCCCCAGTACATGTATCAAGTTCAGATCTGATGGTTGATGGTGGACAACAATCAAACATAGGAAGGCTGAAATCATTCACCTGGCGACTCCATTCACTGAAAAATCCAAAAATCAATGCTTCATGGTGACTTCACTGCAGGGAGATCAATAGCTATCAGATTTTCAAGATGGACCGGATTGCGAGAAGATACGTCCCATTAGCCGAGATCACATCCCAGGTTTTCTGAATAAGATGCCCAAGGTGGATTGGTCAAGGAGTTTGCCTACGTTTAACGATGATGGTAAGAAAGATGCTGCTTTACATCTGGTTAGATTTCCTATGCATATTCACAAGTTGAAAGTGGATTTTCCTGAAGATTTCTTGATGAATATATTCCTGGCCACTCTGGAAGGTGAAGCCCAATCTTGGTATGAAAGTTTGTCGCCTGCTTGTGTTTACTGCTTAAAGGATTTTCATGCCATGTTTATTGAAAGATATCAAGTATCTTACCCATCATTAAAATTAGTTCATGACTGTTGCAAAAATGCTTCTACTTTTATTGAAAGCCTTGAGAAATATTACGAAGATGATAATTTCATGGATGATGAGATCATGGAGGCCCTGTATGAAAATCCATTTCAGCAGTATAAAGACAACTTAGAGGATTCTTGTCAAGATGCACAGGAAAATTTGCAGCAGGATCAAGATCTAAGTACAATGGAAGATGATGAAGGAGAAGGTTTTATTCCAGATCTGTCCATAGAAGAAGACAACATGCATGAAAGTCAAGTTTCAATTTCAGAATGTGATAAAGTCAAGTTAGCCATTTCAAATCTAGATTCAGATCGTGATGATGAAGACAACCTTGTTTTGAATCCCATGAAGGAGAGTTCTGTTGTTGAGATCATCTGGAATGAAAAAGACAAAGTTATTGACCAAAGCCTTCATGAGGAGGTAATCAGGTCATTTCATGGAGAACAAGATGGGATCTTTGTTCAGGTAAGTGAGAAATCTTCTTTTGATAACTCAGTGGTAAATCATAATTTGATTGTCATGTCATATGAAGACAATTACTATTTGAGCAAAATAAAACAAAAAGCATTATCTCCTTTGTCTGAAGATGAGATAGATCTACTTTTGAAAGGTCTTGTTTCAACTGAAGCTACAACAGATTTGCAGTGCACACATAGTCAGGAAAGTGTTGGTGAAATCTCTTCCTCTTTTGAAAATGATGACGGTCTTGTAATCAGTTTTGTAGATCAGCAAACAGATAATATTTTCTTTCACAAAGATGATAAGGTTGTCATGTTTGATCATCTTGAAGATTGTTTTTTGTTTAAGAATGACCTAGACCATGAAGATGAGGAGTATGAACTTGAGAGAGACAATATGCCAGGATTTCTCATGGTCAAGGAACCTACAACTAGCACTCAGATGGTAGAAGCACATACTTCTCTGTGCATTCCTATTCCTCAGAAATCAATTGTTCTTTCAGATCAGAATGAAGGGAGTACTTGTATTTTTGCTGCTGGATCTCAAGACAAGATAGTGCTTCAGGATTATCAAGATCCCTTTGGCATCCTTTTGCAAGCACTAGAGAAGATAAATGTTGCCTGGTTCGTTATCATAAGCATTGGCTTCAGTGGTTATTGTGAGTTGCCTACATGTACATCGTTCCGCCTGCTCGAGAAAAGTGAGAGCAGAAATTTGGTATGTAGCCATCTATTGGATTGGTTACATTGGAAATCTCATTTACACATGATTGTCAATTTCCATTAGTATGCAGGTGGTTGTCATCATGATTCCAAATCTTGATGGATTGCTGCCTTTTTTCCAAAAGCTTTGTAAAGTCTTGTTTTAAGTCAGTTATGAGTCATTTGTGTTTGGTCTGTTGAGTCAGTTTTTTCAAGTTATTTCAGTTTGCCATCGAGTCAGTTTGAGTCAAGTTTCAGTCAGTTTTTAGTCAATTTTTCATTCAATAAATGTGTCAAAGGTTTTGTGTTTCTGTTCAAATAATGATTCCATCGCCCAATGGATGAAGGCACTAGTCTGCTCTCCCAAAGATCTGTCATTCTTGGCACCTCCAAGGAGCTACCATCCCCATTGGAGCCAATGTTAGTGTTAGTCTTTCCAACCTTCCTCCAAGGATCAACCATGCTCTTACAAAGTGATTTTAAGGTGTCAAAATCAAATTTTGTCATTTCAGTGAGTCTTCAAGCAAAATTTGGTCATTAGGCATTAGGTCTAGGGTTTGCATTCACTCCTTTCAAAGCTGCCCAAATGTCAGTCTATGTCACTATTCAGCTATGTCTATCATCATTCAGAAGGTTTTTATCATGATGTCAGGTTCCATTGGGTCATTTCACACCTTGTTCATGCTTCAATTGCGCCTAGGTAAGGTCATTTCCCTCTCCTAGGGTTTTGGAGGTAATTTCTCTTAGATGGCCAAATCATCAGCAAAACTTGTATCCTGATGTTCATACACCTTCCCCTATCCTTAATGTACCTTTTGAAACACTCCCCATCACTGCGATCCCCCAAATTCCTCATTTTTGCACAAACCCTAGTTTCTTGCCACAACTTGGCAATTTTCTAGGCTAGGCCTGTGTTTTTCCCTTTTGGACCCCTTTCCCTCACTCAATCTCTGAGATTCCACTTTCTCCTGCTTCCTAACATCCCTCCCTACTTCAAAAAATTTCCCCAAGAATTTATAAGCCCCTTATCCCCTTCCTTTTGCTTCATTTCGACAAAATTCCTTGTTTCACACATAGGGATAGGTTTCACTAAAATGATGTTTCTGAGCAATAAAAGATGAATTTTGGAAAATTGAGAGAGGTTTTTGTCTAAAATAGGCCGAGCAAGAAAACCCTCCTTCACGTTTTACACAGGTGTCATGGTTTTAGAGAAATGTCGACAATACAATCGCCTTGGGAGAATTGATGCACCTCTGAAGTGACCTTGGGACAATCAAGTTTTCTCCTAGATTGGTTGGTGAAATGACTTTTTGGATGAGTCAAACGATAACTAGACACAACGAGCTTTCCAATGAGCTATCATGAGCTCAATTTGGAGTTGAGGAAGGCATTCAAAAGTTGACTGCAACAGCACTCGGCCTTGAGGCAGCCTCATTTGGCACATTTTGACCAGTCTTGGGTGATTTTATTTTTGACAAGGAAAATAAATTCCAAATTGAAAAATTCGCATTGGGTTGGAAAGTAGACTCAAATACCTTTC
The DNA here is from genome assembly GCA_000404065.3 of Pinus taeda. Lineage (NCBI taxonomy): Eukaryota > Viridiplantae > Streptophyta > Pinopsida > Pinales > Pinaceae > Pinus > Pinus taeda. The sequence continues at coordinate 30,909 of APFE030285943.1, forward strand.
CAATGAGCTATCCTTCACCTGATTTCAACACCAGGAAGGCCTCCAAAAGTCTCCTGCAAAAAGGCGCTACGCCAGGCTCTATGCGCCGTGCGCCTCCCTGTTCGCTGCGCGCCGCGCGCGACCCATAAGATTGGGAGGTCCAAATCATAAATGACTTGTAGTTTTGAATTTTCCATGGAGAATCATGAATTTTGGTACTTGGACAATAATTTTGGGTGAGTTATGGGTACCCAAAAGGTCAAAAAACATGCAAAAAATGACCTCACTGCCCCTATTTTGACACACAGGAAGAAGTCTTGGGGAATGTACTTTTGGAGGAGAAAATGGACACCAAATTGGAAAATTCCACTTGGGTTGGAAAGTAGACATCCAGGGCTTTCCAACGAGCTATCATGAGCTCAATTTGGATGTAGGGAAGTACCCCAAAATCAGGCTGAAAGGTGCGCGACACATAGAGCTCAGGCGCGCGACACATTGAGATTTTTGGTCAAATTTTCACCTTCCAACTCAGAAATTCGGCCAGTTTGACTAGTTTTGATTTGTGATGTAATTTTTGACTTCTCTTGATGTAATTGATTGAACATGATGTAATTTTTGACACTTAGTTACTTGTTCTAGAAGATTCATTCACCAAAGAGTGAAAATTTAATGAATGAATTGGTTTCCTACCTTATAGAGGCAAGTTGTTTTGACTGCCCAGATTGTAGTGCTTTGTTAAGAGTTGGTTGAAACAGCTCCTAGGATGATGAGCTCGACCCCTAGAGGTGTGGGAAGGGGTTAGGATGGTCTATATGGTGTAATTTCTCAATCGTTTTCAGGGATTGGAGACGTTGGACTCTTGGGAATAGCTTGACACTCTATTGTACATATTTTATCTGAATTTTGACAAAGGGAAGACCAGGGTTTTGAAGCACTATTTGTGATTCATGTGGCTTTATGTGTTGACGGTGTGCTTCTTTCAGTATTTGTAAGTTTTTTATGTGTATCACTTTCATTCTCTTATCTTCTGCAATTGAACAAATGAAGTGTTAAGGTAGAATCCATAATTTGCTATGCTATGCCTTTAAGTTTGTTTGATTTTCCATGTTTTCATCTGTTTATGGAGAATCCTTGAAAGTTTATTGCTCTCCTTAACCTCTCATTAGTCAGATCTATTCATTCAATCACTTTAAAGGCATAAAAACAATCACCTATCTTTCCCCAAGTAGACCTCTGCAAAAGCTGTGCCTCATCCCCGCACCCAAAATTGCCTTTCCCTTGAATTTAACTAAACTCCAAAAAATCAATTTCAAAATCCTTGTACTTCATACCTAGCCTAAAATTAGTCATCAATTTAGTTATCTCAAGCCTCATTGATTACCTTTTGCCGATATTGACTCGGAGAGAGCCCTCTCCTGTCGTTGTAGGGCTAGCTACGAGGCTGAGCGTGGTTTGATGTAGCCTTGAGTTTTACCTTATTTCAGCCTAAGGTAGATTTGAGCGCTAACAACGTAAACAAATACCTTATCTCTCATTCACTTAATTAACACAATCATATATGTTCGCGCATCATATAAACAATATAAATGCAATTCATACCTGATAAATTCAATGCAGAAAACATGAAATAAATACACAGGAATGATATAAAACTTCACTTTATTAATGCTTTCAATTGGTACAAACTCGACTCGCCCTGCGCACTCAGCTGCAAGGGTCTACACACTCAGTTGCGGACTACTAGGCCTCTACACACTTAGCTACAGGGCCTTCTCCTGCTGTACAACCCAAAGACTCAACTTTACCCTTAGGACTTCCGCTATGCCTCTATTCCATGATCATTAAATTGATTGATTCCATTACTGATTTACACTTAGAGCCTCGCTCTATTTATAAAATTCCATGGTTCATGGACTATGGGTAGATCTCTATAGTCAACATTACATTACAAAATTAAGGGCAGACAACCCTATGACTCTTTTACAAGCTACACACTCCGCGCCCACAAAATGCGGAGTCTTTACATCAAAGATACAATTTATGACCAAAATATGGGCTTTTAGCCACAAAACTTTCCTTAGGGGATCCCGCGCCCAATAGTGCAGATGAGGGTGAATCTCAAAATTCCAAACACAATTTTTGTTGAAAATATGGAATATCAGGCTACCTCTGAATAAATTTCCAAAATTTGTCATGGTTCGAGAGTTACACAGGGTTCTTTGAGGCAGTTTTGTAAAAAGTGCAATTTTTTTTCTAGAAATCTATAATCATGCCCATAATTGCAAAAAAATGGAAATTGTGTATCAGATCCATGTCTCCTTGATTAGATATTGGTTGTAATAGACCTCCTCTGTATGGGAAGTTGTTATGATCCCCTCTCATTTAGTTTGTGCTTGGTTTGGCTTGTTCAAAGCCTGTCATGTAATTGTAAATTTTATAAAAGCCAAATCATGGCTCTATAAGAGGGACAATAAGCCATTATTTGTACACTCATGTTGTTGATATAAGTGTTAGGGGTTCTAACACACTTCCTCTGATCAACTAGAGTTGGACTATTGAATCTTGTGATGTATTAAAGACTTAGGTTTCATTAACAAAGTATCAATGTCAGGTTCAACTTATCCTTATCTTTTACCCTATGTTGATTGTTGAATCTCTATAGTTAATCTTATTTTTATAGGGGAATGAGCTAGTTGGCTAGGGCTTGACCAATCCAACTCATTGTGCCTTAGTCAAATCACTTTGTGTGTGTATTTTTTGTTGTATTTACTATGTTGGTGTGTGTAATATTCCGTGATATTTTATATAAGAAACAACATAATATCTTTGTGATTACTTTGTTATGTTAATGTGTGGGAAGTTAAATTTTGGGGTTGCATAAGTTTAGATCTACATAATAGATCTAAACATTCTAAATAATTGTAATATTGATATAAAAACTTGGTTTTCTGAGTTGTATTGATTTAGATTTAGAGTTTATATGTGCACTTTGCGGAGTTGTAATGAAAGAGTATGAATTGGAATTCCATTAGCTCAAATATGCGAAGTTAAATTTGTATTTTGAATTATTGCAACCCTATTATGTTTAGATATTACTCAAAAGGTTAATGATAATAGTGATTTGAATCTTTCTTGATGATTGCATATCATTCTATGACAACGTTGTTGAGAGTTGAAAACATATGAAGGTGTTGACAGTGATGGACCAGCCAACATGTCAAGGGATCTCCCCGGTAATAAGTCACAATTAGACCTCAGACCATTTGGTGTAGGAGTCCCAACAGTGGGTCGTATAGCAATTCCTTGACCATGATTTCACATATAGGCAAGTAAGATAACTTCGTTGGTAGAAAGGGTGTTATCATTGCAGTGAGTCAAGGAAGGTGCATGAGAGGTTCTAACATAGGTGGGTTGAGATGAGTGCACCCCTTGGCAACTTGTAATGTACTCAGATGGGAAGGGAACACATGAGAAAAGATATATCACAAGATGGAAAGAAAGTTAGATGGTAATCCAAAGTGATGGTTAAACCAGTCAACACATTTTAAAAAGATTCGTACATACTCATATGGAAAATTCCATACATGCATGCTTAAAAAAGAAAATGCATATGCCATTTAGAGTAAACAAGACAGTTGGAGTACAATATAACATATGCATGAAACATGCTGGATCTTATTATATAAAGAAGTGTAAGTTCCAGTAATACAATACATCCATGTACACCCGCTAGCCCAAATAGTGGAAAGTTACAGCCACATCCACCTGCTCCTCCAAAGAGATGAAATAGCTCTATGTAGTGGAGAAGCCAAGGTGCGTTACAATACTATCCAAGCTCTCTCCAAGATAGTCTTATCAAAAGCTTGGCTGACCAAAAGCCTCAACAATGAGTTATGAGGGACTATTTATAGCAAACGGTGGGGTGACCCTTGACATTCCCATCTGTGACAGTTCAACTACCCTCATGACTCTTCACCTACTCTATGACTGTTACATCCAACTGTTGACATTTGACTTACACTTGACATGACTTAACATTACAATGCATATGTACCCATGTGAACAAAATGGCTTGAGTAAGGAATGCTAGACATCACTCTAACTTAGACAACCATGGAAGTCCAACTCCTTAACATCCTCATGCTGATCAACAATAACATATTGATGCCAAGATCGGTAGTCGTTGATGGTGTCCATGTGCTCCGCAGTGTCATACGTCTGAAACCTGACTCTTGCCTCCATAACATCTGGGTACACTTCTCGGGCTCCTTGGCCAGACCAGATACATACTTGTGAATGATGTTTGCACTGATGGGAAAGTTTCGGCTAGTGGCAATGCATATCAACTCATCGAAGTATGAGTCAAGCTCTATTCGAACCTGTTTCTTTGTCTTCACCCTGGTGAAAGTCCCAATAGATGGGATTGCATGTGTGCACACCACAACATCCATACTCTTGAATACTCGTGCACGAGAATCCTGTATGTTGGTGATGAACTGTGAGAGCTCTTCATAATTTCGGATCTAAATCTGGATACGTGCCTTCAGCTTGACCACATTAGCCCTCGTCATCTTAGGAAAGTGAAGTGGGGCTCCCTTGTACTTCATCATCCATGTTTTCATGTCATCAATAACAACATGAAAGCTCATCAAGATACGTGCTCTTCTAGCACATCATTGCTGCCATCCATTGAGATGGACGACTGCCTTGTCTACGGTACCAAACTTGGAGTACAATGCTCACATAACTATGTCAAGGGACAATACTTCATCTAGTATTTCCTTCCTTAGTTCAACTTGGTTGGGGATTGTCACCAAGTCTCCTCCTCGCTTGGCCATTTGTAGTTCCTTTACCATTCACTCATTCTCAACTATTAGGAAGCAAACACTTGAGCTAGTGTCTTCGACATAGAATTTGGTTGCATTGGCCAAGGTAGCTATATGTTTGCACACATCAGTCACAATCACTCATTCATCAACTTGCGCATGAGAAATATGATCCTCTAGAGTTGACGCTCTGCGAGACTGTACAACTCTATGTTGGGATTCGTTGAGCGCGATGTTGTGCATCTCTTATTTTGGCTGATCACCAAGGATCTCAGTGCCTCCTTGGTCATTCGAGACTTTCTCATCATCTGGATGCATTGAAGTGGGTGATTCGACCTCTTTGTGGTGAGGCATGAGGTCGGTGTCCTTGTTCCAACTCCTGCTACTCCATGTGCATCCAACTGTTGAAGTACTTGTTCTATCTCATGAGCGAAGTCTTTCCCTTGTGATGGTTCACTGCATTTTCTTGATGCTAGCTATTTTGAAGAATCAACTACTAGTACGAGTGTTTCTTCATCTGTTTACACATGTTGCACCCCCTACTATATACGCTGCTACAACGCTTCCCTCTCCTGTTTGCATAGTTTCCTTTCGGAGTTTCTCCCTCAGCTCATGCAACTCCTTCTTTGTTTCTTCCATTATCTTCTTATCCCTTTTCCTTCAAATGATTTGGTTGTTGCACTTCTGCCTCTTTTCCTCTATAGCCATAGCTACTTTCTCTACAAGTGGATCTGCTCGAAAATTTCAACTTTTATCCTCCTCCATGCGATCGACAATATTCCTCTTACCTTTATCGCACATCAGTATGCTCGCCTCCGCTACCACTGTTGCTACTGCTGTTGTTGGTGCTCTCCATGATGCTGCTTCATGTTACTTTGCTAACCACTCCACAACAAAGACAACTTGTTCATTAGGTGTAGAGAAACTATAGCAATATCTCCATGGGTCCTCGACCTAATGAAACGCCTCGTGGATCTAGTTGAAATAAACCATCATGAAGTGATCTTTCACAATGCAATGTGGGTCATATGGATTGTAGCTTCTGAGGTCAAGTGGGTACTTCCTCATCTTTTCTACTTCAACATTCGCTTGCTTGATACTCTGGATCTCATATAACCTAATTGAAAATGGAAGAATGGGCCAAGATGTCTCCTTCTTCCGATGCAGTCTAGCTGTCAATCCTACCCAGGTGTGATATGCCACTTCCTACATGACAAGTATGTTGTGGTGTAGGTAAATTCTTAGTGCAGACATAAACAATTCAACTATCTTGAGAGAGCGGGTCTAGCCACAAACAAACAATCTATGGAAAATCTCCTTAAGCTAGAATCAATTAAGAGGGCCTACCTCTTAGAATGATACTCCACTTGGTGATGATCCTGCTTCCTCACTCTAGCTATCTTCCATTTCCTCCAAATACTTGAAACAAGAAAACAACAACAACAAAAAACTTGATAACATACAATATTGTATTCAACCTACATAATAGATCAAGGAGCATTAAGGCATAAAGATGTAAAATGACACTTCATGTAGGAAATCAATCAATAATTACATTTATATAAATCAAAAAGAGATTACAACCGGTGCCTTGATGTTGTTGGTCTCCTTCGACATATCTGGGTTCCCACACTTCTGCTAGCACTTCATGGATAGCCCCAACAATGGAAGTTTTAAGGCCTCTTTCCCTCTAGTCTCAAACCAAACCAAAATCACACTATGCTCCCTCAAACATACACTAGAAAGCTACAAGCTATAGATGACTTGCTGGTTATTCAAACTTGCTCCAAAAATCCAGCTAGCTTTTGCTTGGGAAAAAGAGAGGTTTATATAGCTTGGATGGATGAGATATGGTTCCTCTCATCATGGGAGAAGGTCTTATATCCTAAGGTTGTTCCATCTTAATAGGGGAAAGGAGCCCAAACTAATTTCCTCGGCTCTATCCGACCCAAACATCTACCAGATTTCCATTACGAAGCTTCTAGATGTGGAAGCTTCGGATCCTTATTTAAAAAACCTTCTGAAAGAGGATTGATGGGATTGGAAAAGGGCTCAATTGATCTGTTCAACATGAGGAGAAAACTGGTCAGTACCACCTATCTTGTAAACTAGGATAGAAGGAAGATTCTTGGGAAATGATGCAAAGGGGAATTATTCTACTCTTGAAGAGGGACATACTGGAAGTTTCTTCATGATGGGAAAGAATGTTGGGTACATTGTAGAGGTCCTCCAGTATCGTAGATGGGGAGTACAGGGATAGTGACAAAATGATGTGTAACAGATGCCCCCTAAAGCATGAAGGCCAAACTAGAGTGAGGGGTAAAATGCATTACAAGTGGAAGTTGGGAACTAGAGTCGATCATTAGAAAACCTGCAAGCAAGCATATATACATATACATCACTGAAAACTATGAATAATGATACATGAATTGTGGTATGGATGCAACCATCTAGAGAATAATCATGTAAATGGATCTAAGGTATGGGTGCAACCATCCAGTAGAAAGGATCATAACGAAACCAAGGTAAGGTCGCAACCATCCAATAATGAGAAGGATCACATATAACAACTCATAGTATGGTTGTAGCCACCCATTTGGAAGAGACATGTATATTAACATGAACATGTCACATCACCTTGCAACTTGGACTTGTGTAATCTTAGCCCAAGGTCTTGCGATCCAAACGACTCGATCAAAGTAGAAATCCTAGCATGTGAATGAATGTGTTGAAGTTGAACATGCTAAGAAGTCGCTTGATTATGGCTAATGATGTGAACCATTAACAAGCATGAGAGAAACCACCAATAATGAAGATGGCTCTCAAGGTACTGGCAACACAGTGCACGAAGTGTGAATAAAGGAACTGATGTTGAACACCCGTGAAATCACCTGATCGAAAGCTAATGATGTGAACTTGTTGTCGAGTGCGAAGAACTTACCATTAGGGCATGCAAACTCTAAGGTACTGGAAGGGAGTCTCTCGGCCAGGTTCCTGGATAATGAGCTAAAGTCAATAGGAAGTGATCATGTCGAAGGAGGGCCATGATGTATCCCACATCATCGATGTGAGACAAAGGGACACAAATGATTTCAAATGATACATAGAATTAGGAGTAAGTGTAATTACAGAGGGGCTGAATCTTAAACATATTGGAAACACGATTCTAAAGTTTGGTAGCTGTTGGATCCATAGGATCAGTGGCCATGATGACGTGGAAGAGATCAAATGGAAGGCAAAAATGAGCGGCCCAACCCAGGAAGGTCAAATGAAAGGAAGAATATCCCAACCCGACATGAAGTAGAAAGTGTCATGTTCAAGAGCAAGTTGCTAACACGAGTGATAGAATTTCAAAATTTCCCACCACCATTTTTGTGGGCCCTAGTATTGTAGCAATAATGATGCAACTCATGGAACTCCCTTCTTTAATTTTATCAACCCGGTAGTTCATAACAAACTTGGAAGCGACGGTGTTGTATGCACAAGTACTAGCTCTTTCCGCAACTGTCACTTGGTTAGCTAGCACAAGTCCGCTAGGAGATTAAGCCAACTTCTATGAGCTCTTAGAAGAAGCTTTTTAACTAATGCATGAAAGCTAACTCAAAGGAAGCTAATATACTTGCGAAAAGAGATTGAAAAACTAAAGGAAAGCGCAAACCCTAGCAAACCCTAATTCTATGAGCTAGTCCTACTGATGCAAAGATGAGAATGCGAACTACTAAAATAGATGCCATTACTTCTATGAAGGTAAAATACATGTGTCTAGACTACATCTGTCCTAAGAAAACATCTTTTTGTATTTTTGATTAAGTTATCAGTTTCATCATGCATATGCTTTCATTGTTCTTTACTGTGTAGGGGTGGATCAAGGAGGAGAAATGCTTGGAAAAGGTTGGGAAGGTTCAGAGAGGGTCTAAGGAGTCCCTAACACCCTTCCAGAGAGTTTCACAAAGTTTGGCTATCAAGAAACCTCATTTGTGAGCTTCTACAAGAAGTCTGCAGGGGTTCTACATGGTGTTTAAAAATTGGATTTTAGAGGATGGGTGAGTGAGGGAATATGCATGAATGGATATGGAGGTAGGATAGGGGTCTGAAGTGGCCCAGGGAATGGTGGATGGAGTGGTGAGAAGGTGTAGAAGGATGAATTGGCTCAAAGAAGGCTGAAACAATGATTGAGCAAGAAGGTAGGGTTACGTGGGCAAGAGGAAAAATGTAGTTAGGAGATGGAACAGATGGCTCTAATGAAGGTTGGGTGGATGAAAGAGTGGTAGAGATGCTCTGCACTATGTACAGTCAACTGAATCAACAAAGTCTTGCAAGTAACCAAAGTCCTAGCTAATTTAATCTAGCTAGCAATAAATTGAACGAACAACAACTTTATTTGAAGGAGAACCATATATATATACTATACAATGAGACATTTGAGAGATCTGAACACATAACCAACTTATACAAATGGAAATAGTACACTAAGGATTGCATGGTAAAGCAAACTAGTGTTTTTGTTTGGGACAGCACGGTTACTTCAATTTCAGCCCCTAATCCAATAAGGAAGAGGTGAAACTGAAAGTGTTGTTGACCTTTTTTTGGAGATTTTTTCCCTATTATTATCCTACCAACTCAATCTAAACATAAAAATCATTTTTAATCATCAAAATCAATCTAAATAACAAAGCAAGATTTAAATCTAAATAGCAGATTTTATTCTAAGAATGCAACAAAGACACATAAAAGTGAACAAAGAAGGTACTGGGCACTTGAGATGGGCCCAACCCTAAGAGCTACAGCCTCCTAAGAGAGATTAGAGCTGGTGCAAAGCTGGATTCATCTTTATTGAGCAAGAAAAGAAGAATTACATCAAAAACTATCCACAAGGAAAACTTGAAAATGTGTTGAAATGCAGAGCTAAACTATTGCCTAAAGAAAGACTAAAATTGAACTACAAACTAGCTAACTTCTGCCCACAAAGTGACTAACTACTGGCTAACCCAAAATGAGGCCCTAAGCCTTCTTATTTATACAAATTGAGGACCCCAACATTCCTCCTAACCTTTAGGGACTCGGCTGCCCAAAACTTGCAGTTAACAATAGTCCTACTTGACTTGCTTGGCTACCCTTGTGATAATTGATTTGGTGGCCCTTGAACTCCGAGCTGTTGCTGGAGAATTCAAGGTAAGGGTCCATAAGTGAAGGGTACACCTTCTTACAAATCCTCTCTCTTGTTCCTCCACGAATTTGGCTACCAAGTGCTCATTAAAACCTTTAATTTTTTTCTCAAAATTGACCAAAAACACTGCACAAAGCACACATTAGACTTGTTGGCATAATGACTAACCCAATTCACTCTATTAGCATAAATAGAATAAAAAAAATGCAATAAACTAATGATAATGGTGGATTAAATCGAATTAGGAGGTTGAATGAGCCCATATAATTATCCATTTTTGGGGCTCATCATCACCCCACTACTGAAAGTGTTGCTCATCCTCTGAGCAACTAATCTATCTCCTCATCTTTGATGGCCCTGGTCGCCTCCCTGTCATGCCAAGCTTCTGAAGTGATGTCCTCTTCTCGGTCATGAAACCGTGCTTTTCTCTCTGCTTCTACCCACTGTCTGTGCTCCTTTTCCTAGAGAATTCTCAGCTTTTTGTAGAACTGTCTTAACATCCTGTAGAGAGGCTTTTGTGTCCAACCTTTCCCTTCTCTCCCTCTATGTGGATGTGTTCGGGCTTCCCTACTCATAAGTGATGTATGCTTTGGAGGGGGACCTCTCCTTTGGTGTGGTAGGGGTGTCTACCATTGTGATTGGCTCTTTTGACGGAGGCTGGGTTTGCCAGTCTTAATCCTCACACTCCTTCTTGCTTTAAAAATATAGTGGAAGCTCCCTCTTTCGCTTCTCCTTCTACTTGGGGGATGTGCTTAGGGTGGTCAGGACAGCTGCTGCCTCCCTAGCTAAAATCTCGGCCAATTTCTCCTTCTGCTGCCCTTTCCCCAGACTTCCTATAGAAAGTCCTGTAGTGGCCATTTTCTGGCTTCCTGTAGAAGCAGTTTTCTGGTTTCCTGTAGAAACAGTCTGCTGGCTTCCTGTAGAACCAATTTTCCCTGATTTGGCTTGCTTGGCTGGGGGTGCCTTCTCTTTGACTTGTGCTATGGTTGCCTTGGGTGTTGTTTGCATCCTTTCAATCTTCTTTGCCCGGGTTTGCAACCGTTTCTCCCTTGGCGTTGGTGTTTTTATTTTACTCCCAGCTTTGGCCTCAACAACTTGTCCTTTTTCTTACTTTCATTTTGTTGTTCTTGTGGCTTTTCCTATGATGGCTTGTCCTGGGTTTCCTTACCCTTAGCTTCCTTACCTTTAGGTTTCTTCTCTGCCTCAATATGTTCCTTCTCCTTACTGCTGGATGAAGTGAGTTCTTCTGCTAGGGTCTAGATATCATCATTCTTGGTCATATTATGGAAAATCTCCCAGGAGATAGGGATAGTATAAGTATGGAGGGCATCTTCTACGAGGAGCTTGATAAGCCCATGATGAGCTAGTTGGTCTGGTGTCCCCTCCTTCAGTTTTTTGCCACACTCAATCAATGACTGCAGGAGGAAGTATGGGATGCTCAATTTTTGTTCTGAGGGCAAATCCATCTTATGCCTGAGCTCAGTTAACAAGTGAAAGTGATACCCATACACAATACTAAATCACCCCTTACAGGTAATATATTTCATAATTTGAAGGCTGACCTCACTCCAAAATGGCTGTAAGCTAGCTCTCCGGACCCCATTTTTATCCTCTGAAAACTGTTCTTCTAGTAGGAAGAATTCATTTTTAGCTTTTTGGCCCAATTTCCTTTCCTCTTTATCCCAGGGCATCCCCAATGGAAATTTAGTGACTCGGCTAATGAGTTGTGGGGTGAGTTTCAAGGTCAATCCCGTGAAATTTACAGTTGCCAATGTTTTTGATTTGGGTTGCAGGGACCTTAGGAACTCCTTTGTTATTTCATCATCATGACCTTGGATTTTATCACAGAAGGTCATCCACTTTGCACAGGTAACCAGGTCTATCACCTCAGGAGTTTCTCTCAATTTATTGGAATCCGAGGGTTCCTTTCTGATAAACCCTCTAGGCATGGTAAAGATACCCTGTTTTCGGCTTGAGCTCTGGTTAGACAGGAAATATGGATGTGGTTTTCCCCCTTGGTTCTTAGGTCAGGGTTTGTCTGCTATTTGTATCTCCCCCTTTCACCAATTCTATGGTTAAATACTGTTGCCGCCCAAGACTTCGACTTGTCAAAAGGAATGAAGCTCTCACAGACAGAGTGCAGAGAAGATTTTTATACCAATCATATAACAACCACACAAAAAATTGATACGTGCACAGGTGAGCCTTACAATGGTTTGTCATAATAGTGGGGAGAGTTTGTTAACATGAATCATGGAGGTGAGTACAACGCAGCACCATTTAAAAGAAATTTTGTGTATCATATAAGAAAACCACCATTCTTGACCCACAGGCAGACTGGTTTTAATTTCCCCACTTCAAACAAGCTAGTTCACCACCTTTCGAAATATCATGCATGGGAATGGTGTTTTTGAGCCTACCTCTCTTCAAGCTCCAAATTTGATGAAGAAAAACTTGGGCTTTTCTTCTCTGGAAGGCTTTGTTGTACTTTCCTGTAGAACATCTTCCTGTAGAATACCGATAAGCATGTAGGTTTAAAAAATGGCCGAGAAAGCTTGGTTTGCTGCTATGGAGCTGGTATGGAGCTTGTTGCAGCTGCAAGCATGATGATAAACTGTAAACGATAGAGGTGAGAGTTCAATCAGCTATTTTATGGAGATTTCCATTGACGGAGGGTGAGTTGGCCATTGCACGTTGGCCTCATGCAGACTGTTGGCCCCCACTGCAGCATTTAACTATTTTTGCATTTAACTATTTTTTCTCTGCTTGTAATCACGTCCATCAATCACGCTGAAGCTTAAATAGTCACCACTACTTGTTTTTTTTTTTTCACGTGAGTTACCTGTACATGCATGCTGCATGATTTCTAGCTGAGCGCTAGAGAACTGGATGAGGGTGTCCAGTTAGCTGGCCACCAATTTTTTTAATCACCACCATCTCATTGCTCATGCAGTTTTCAAATTATAGTCATGTAATCAGAGGAACAAGTTTAGTCACGTACTTGGAAGTCGAATGTGGCTGTTGTGAGGTGCTTTTTGCTGCTGCATGTGTTTCTGTGGTTACATGATGGCTTGGTTGTTGATTCATGGCTATTTTCCTTGTGCAGGTGTCCTCTGGTCGGATCTACACTGCAGGAATTTGTTTTCACGTTCAGATCTGCACCCTCAAGTTGCTGATGTTGAATTTTCACAGGCCAGAAACTTGTTTTCGCGATTGCTCCCGAACAATAGACCGGATCGAGCTGAAACTTTTTGAGCATGTTCATGCCATCATTATGCACCTCCCATAGCGAAATTTTGATCAATGGATGCACAGATTTCAAGAAAAACGAGAAATGGCGGAAGATTACAGAGATCGATTTCTCAAAAACCATGCGTCGGAATCAGCTGAAACTGCTTGGGTAGGCTACTATCACCCATGTGCATCTCCCCATGAAACAAGTTTTGAAATGGATGCATGGATATGAAGAAAATGCAAAAATGGTTGAAGGTGATGGAGGCTGATTTCTTAGAAACCGTGCACTAGAATTGGCTGAAATTGCTTGGGCATGTTGCCATCATCCCTATACAACTCCCTGTAAAACGGTTTTGTAAATGGATGCACGATTTTCAAGTTATGGAAAAAACAAATTATGTTCTATGTATTTTTCTTCAAAGCATTCTGCAAGTTTTTGCATGGAAAGAAAAATTGAGCTTGGGCTGTGATGCAGACATGGAGATGATGGAGGAGGAGTCTAAAAATTGCAGGAGGACTTCTAAACCCTTGAGGAAGCTATCATGTTCGCCAAACACCTTTTTGCAATCCATTTTTAGCTTCTTGAAATTTCTACAGGAACTTCATGTAGAAAACACAGTTTTCATAAAAGAGGTACAATGAGGTGGAAAAAATGATGGAAAAGGGTGAGGGATGGGAACATGGATGTTTTCAGGCCTAACTAATAGATTCCAAGCTTTAGATTCCCTTCCAAAATCAAATCTGGCTCGCTTGAAGGTTCTACAGGATGTTTCCTGTAGAAATACAGAACTTCCTGTAGAAGGCCCAAAACTTCCTTTGCCTTTGTTTTGAGTGAGCCTCCTGACTTGAAATGTTCTTCTTGCAACCTACAATTATTCAATGGAAATTATATTTACTTTTTCTTTTCTCTTTTCTTCTTTTTTCGTTTTTTTTGAAAACAACTAGGGCGCCTCATAGAGGTTTTCACCCTAATTGCCTGCCCTAGGCACCTCCAAGGGAGGTTTTCACCGAAGGATCTTATTTCTTTCTCTTTTCTCTTTTTTTTCCAACCCATTGATCACTTCAGGGAGGTTTTCAATCAATGAGCCAATCTAAGGCGCCTCCGAGGATGTTTTCACCTTAGATTTTTCCTCTTGTTTCCATTTTTTTCCTTCTTTTTTTTTTCTACCCTACCCTACTTGAAAAAAAAAATCATTCTCAAGTATAAGAATACTTCCAATGGAGCCATGTGCACATCGATATTAGAGACAAAATGATGTGGAGGCTTGAAATGCATGCTTTGACAGCTATCTGGACTTCAGAGACCAAATGATCTGACTTTGAAGGGATCAAAAATAGTTGAGGAAGAGAGTACTGCTGCAACTTAGTGACTGTCTGAAGCCATATCTCAATGTAGCTCTGATATCCTTGGTCCTTTTCTTGATCTGGATCATGTTCCATGTCACCTTCTACCATGACTTTCTCATCTTCCTCTTTTTGTTGATCTTTCTCTTGAATACATAGAGGATTTGATGGTAACCATGAGGGAACTTTCTCAATCTCTGATTCTAATCTCTTCTCTTCATCAAGTGTAGCCCATGGTTATTTGATATTTTCTTTTGAATCTTCTTTTGCCTTTGGTCCTTCAATGTTGTCAATATAATCTATGTTTTGCAACACTCTTCCTGAGCTTTGGTGAAGATCATTGAGCTCAAGAGGAGTCATTTGGACATGTTGTGCCTCAACTTTTCAATTGGATTGAGCTACTCCATTGTATGGTTTTGGGAATGGTGGTACGGGTAGTTGAGTGGGGGTGTATGTTTGAGATGGATGTGGATGGGGTTGTAGTTGGGCAGGCATTTTGGGTTGCCTTGGTAGAGCAGGAGGCGATGGTTGTGGATGAGCAGGCGGTGGAGGAAAATGAGTGAGAGGAGTGTTGTATTGGGGTCTCCACCCCTAATGAGGTGTATTCCACTGAGGCTGTGGCTGAGCATAAGAGTGAAATGAATGAGCAGCTGGTTGGGCATAATATGGATCTGTGAAGAAACAAGGAGGAGGTGTGAACCAGGAAGGATGAGCAGGGGGAAACCAAGAAGGCATGAAAGTGGCTTGATAGGGGTCGTAATAGGTCTCGGATGTCCCTTGCAGTTCCTGCTGGTAAGGTATGGGTCCATGTGACCTCCTTTGTTTCATGAAATAGAGTGGTCCAGTGACTTCTTTGGCCCTTTGATATGCAGCTTTGATTCCAGGCAAGGGAGGGCACTGATCTATAGGATGGTATTCTTCACAGACAAAACACACTTCTATGGAGTACAATGGACATTCATTCCTAGGATGCTTTCTAGTGCACCTAGGACAAAAGATGACCAAAGCCCTCTTGGCTTCCCCTTACTTCTTTTGGATCTGTAAGGTATCCAGTTGCATGGCAAGAAATTGCCTCATATCACTTTTGAAATCTTCCATCTAAGTTGCAAATTAATTTTTGGATAAGGTACTGCTCTCAACATTTCTGTTTGCAGCCATTTGCTCCAGAGGAATGTTTTCTTCTTCTTCTCCCCTAAAGGTTCTTCAAATATGTCTTGATGTCCTCCTAGGGGTTCTTCTCAATCACAGCCATCGAAGAAGAGAGAAGGTTGGCTATGTGAAGTAGTGGGTGTGTTGTGCAATCATTTTTCTAACTTATCTCTACTCCTACAAGTCATGAAAGAAAATCTTTTTGGTTGATTTTTGTATTTTGTTTTGCTTTTACTTGCAAAACTAAAATAGATTGAATTGCAACTAACTATCTTGCTGAAATGAAAATGCGGAATTGAAATGAAAGAAGGAAAGGACTAATCTATTTTTCTCAAATGAAATTGCAGGAATGAAATACTAAGCTACGCTTGCAGAATGGAAGTTGCAGAATTGAAATGCTAATCTATGAAAGTGGGAAATATCTAATCTACGCTTGCGGAAATGAAATTGCAGAATGGAAATGAAATAAACTACTTAGCAGAATGTTGTAGTAGAAAATAGAAGAAAAGCAGTAATCACCAATAATCTGACGCTTCCCCGGCAACGGCGCCAAAAAGATGGTGGGCCCCAGTATTGCAGCAATAATGCTTCAACTCCTGGAACTCCCTTCTTTAATTTTATCAACCCGTTAGTTCGTAACAAACTTGGAAGCGACGGTGCTGTATGCACAAGTACTAGCTCTTGCCGCAGCTGTCACTTGGTTAGCTGACACAAGTCTTCTAGGAGCTTAAGCCAACTTCTATGAGCTCTTAGAAGAAGCTTTTTAACTAATGGATGAAAGCTAACTCAAAGGAAGCTAATATACTTGCGAAAAGAGATTGAAAAACTGAAGGAAAGCACAAACCCTAGCAAACCCTAATTCTATGAGCTAGTCCTACTGATTCAAAGATGAGAATGCGAACTACTAAGATAGATGCCATTACTTCTATGAAGGTAAAATACTTGTGTCTAGACTACCTCTTTCCTAAGAAAACATCTTTTTGTATTTTTGGTTAAGTTATCAGTTTCATCATGCATATGCTTTCATTGTTCTTTACTGTGCAGGGGTGGATCAAGGAGGAGAAATGCTTGGAAAAGGTTGGGAAGATCCAGAGAGGGTATAAGGAGTCCCTAACACCCTTCCAGAGAGTTTCACAAATTTTGGCTATCAAGAAACCTCATTTGTGAGCTTCTACAGGAAGTCTGCAGGGGTTCTACAGGATGTTTAGGAATTTCTACAGGATGTTCAGAAATTTCTACAGAATGTTTAAAAATTGGATTTTAGAGGATGGGTGAGTGAGGGAAGATGCATGAATGGATATGGAGGTAGGATAGGGGTCTGAAGTGGCCCAGGGACTGGTGGATGGAGTGGTGAGAAGGCGTAGAAGGCTGAAACAATGATTGAGCAAGAAGGTAGGGTTACGTGGGCAATAGGACAAATGTGAGATGAGGAACCTAGTTAGGAGATGGAAAATATGGCTCTAATGAAGGTTGGGTGGATGAAAGAGTGGTAGAAATTCTCTACACTGTGTACATTCAACTAAATCAACAAAGTCTTGCAAATAAACAAAGTCCTAGCTAATCTAATCTAGCTAATAATAAAGTGAATGAACATCAACTTTATTTGAAGGAGAACCATATATATCAACTATACAATGAGACATTTTAGAGATCTGAACACATAACCAAATTCTGCAAATGGAAACAGTACACTAAGGATTGCATCGTAAAGAAAACTAGTGTTTTTGTTTGGGACAACATGGTTACTTCAATTCCATCCCTTGATCCAATAAGGAAGAGGTGAAACCGAAAGTGTTGTTGACCCTTTTCTGGAGCTTTTTTCCCTGTTATTATCCTACCAACTCAATCTAAACATAAAAATCCTTTTTAATCATCAAAATCAATCTAAATAACAAAGCAAGATTTAAATCCAAATAGCAGATTTTATTCTAAGAATGCAACAAAGACACATAAAAGCGAACAAAGGAGGTACTGGGCACTTGAGATGGGCCCAACCCCAAGAGCTACAGCCTCCTAAGAGAGATTAGAGCTGGTACAAAGCTGGATTCATCTTTATTGAGCAAGAAAAGAAGAATTACATCAAACACTGTCCACAAGGAAAACTTGAAAATGTGCTGAAATGCAGAGCTAAACTGTTGCCTAAAGAAAGACTAAAATCGAACTACAAACTAGCTAACTTCTGCCTACAAAGTGACTAACTACTGGCTAACCCAGAATGAGGCCCTAAGCCTTATTATTTATACAAATTGAGGACCCCAACAGTCCTCCTAACCTTTAGGGACTTGGCTGCCCAAAACTTGCAGTTAACAACAGTCCTACTTGACTTGCTTGGTTGCCCTTGTGATAATTGATTTGGTGGCCCTTGAACTCTAAGCTGTTGGTGGAGAGTTTGAGGTAAGGGTCCATAAATTAAGGGTACACCTTCTTACAAATCCTCTCTCTTGTTCCTCCACGAATTTGGCTGCTAAGTGCTCATTAAAACCTTTAATTTTGTCTCAAAATTGACCAAAAACACTGCACAAAGCACACATTAAACTTGTTGGTATAATGACTAACCAAATTCACTCTATTAGCATAAATATAATAAAAAACATGCAATAAACTAATGAGAATGGTGGATTAAGTCGAATTAGGAGGTTGAATGAGCCCATATAATTATCCATTTTTGGGGCTCATCACATTTCTGGCAAGTACCCCAATTATTTTTTATCGTAAGATTGAAGGGGATATCATATTCTTGCACTGTAAGTTCATCATTCAGATGAATCCGACCTAGTAAGTTTAATGAGCCCTAGGAAGGAGAAGCTCACATTCATCATGGTGATGAATCCAATGTCGTTTAATGTTTTAATAAGTCCAACAAAGGGGTAACTCACTATCTTTTTCATGTTTAGAGAGTTTGAAAAAGATACGGAAAATAAAACTCCACATGGTCTCGTTTTGTACATTTGCATCTCTCGAGCCCGAAACGGTAGAAAACGATACTTGAGAGAACTACTTGACCATTTCAGTCAAGGATTACCTTTTTCGTAAATAGTGCATCCTAGCCCGAAAAAGGGGCAAACATATACTGGGTGCATGATGTTTCATAGCCTTTAAAGAGTTCAAAACGACAAGAGCTCAGCAATCTTTTCATGTTTAAAGAGTCAGAAAAGAGCTTGAAAGTAGACCCCCTGTTTTGTTCTCTTTTACGAGTCAAAAAGGGAAAAATACTCAACGATCTTTTCATTGGAGTTTTACGAGTTGATAAAAGAGTTGAAATATGACTCTAGTACCATCATCGACAATCCATCACCTATTGTTGCACAAGATGACTTAAGCATAGTAATTTTTGAGAGAGTCCATGCTCGGACTTGGGTAATCAATCAAGACAAATGAACACCAGAGTTTTATCATTGCCATGACAAGTAAGCATCGACTCTGCCAAATAATAGAGTAGAACTCATATAAGGTTGTGCCCCCATGCCCTCTGGGTGAGGGAGGGTTACGATTCGGAAGATGAAAACCCCATTGCAATAATGGGTAATTGATAAAAACTTGGGGAGGGAGAAAAAAACCTGAATCCATAAAGAGATAAAGGTGCCCTCAGTTGAAAGATCTTGACAATGTTAGGAGAAACTGACATGTCAATAGGTAGCAGATAAGAGAACTTTTCAAGAAACATAGACATGATTGCTGGGCCAGGCAAGAACAAGGAACAATGATGAGTGTCATTCCAAGGTACTTCCTCTAGAGACATTACTTCCATGATAATCTCATTATAAAGAGAAGTCTCGACTAAGGGATCGGTAGATTCTAAAGAACCAAGCCACGGGGATTGAGAATACGCATCGAGAGTTGTTCTCGAAATAGGATGATCAGAGGATCCCAAAGGTGAAGCCGAAACAATTTCCATGTAATTAGTTTCGGCAGAAATTAATGGCATAACCTTACCCCATGTATTAATAATATCTAGTGAAGGAATGGCCCAAGGATTAGGCTTGACTGAAATCATGCTGACAGAGGAAACATGAGGAGGTGGGAATGGAAATATGCACATCAAGGCAGGATCTTCGAAAATTCCTGCACCCACACTCTCATAAGGAGCATCAGTGTGCTTGACATACGGAACATTGCCATCTGAGGAAGAAGAGGAAAAGAAGGCTAGTTGGTTGACTGTGACTATCTTCCAATGATGGGGAAAAAGAATCATGCAAAAGAGGGAGGAGGTTACAACATGCATGGCATGGGTCCAGCTCCGTCTGAGTAGAAGATTGTAGTTGAGGTTAACATCAACGATCTCTGCTTCAAAATGCACCATCTTTCCCTCCACCGTAACGGGAAGGTTAGGAAGGACATCGAATGGTTATAAATCATGCCCGTCAAAGGCTTCCTAAGTGTTAGGGGATTGGTTTAGAGTAGGAGAACCAATTTCCTTCCAACAAGTGACAGACATGATGGAGGTAGAAGCACCTTCATCGATGATGGTCCTATGAATGGTTTTCTCGTTTATGATTACCTGAATGAGAAAGGAAATTTGTTGAGGTAAACATGGAACGTGGTTTTCCAGGTTAAAATAGATGATATTAGAGTTAGCTGGATCAATACCCTCAATAGCTGACAATAACGATTTCCACTGAGAAGGACAAGTTTGGAGGACCTCGAGGATAGACATAGCTAATGGCACTTGACCCAAATCTTCAACAATGTTATAATGTTGAGCAACTCGAGTGTTGGGAAGTACAAGGACTTTCGAAGCACACCTTGAGAAGGTGGTTGAACGGCGGAATCAGGATTAGGTCACTCTATATGGAGAGGACCAAAACTAGATGGGGTGGAAGAAGAAGGGGTACCTTCTTTCTCTTTCCCTGCCGACGGGGTAGGAGTTTGATAATCTTTTGACCTAGTAGCCACGTTGATTGGGGTACTCATCATGAACACTAGTGAACCTAAGGAAGTAGATGACTGAGGATGGTCTACCATTTGAGTTTTTTGGGATGGAAAGGGCGGGTCCCTTTGAGAAAACAACTAACTTCAGGCTATCTAGGACAATCCTTAGTATAGTGATCCTCCTCACAGATGATGCATGGATACTTGGGTTTCTGTTGGGAAACATCACTAGCAGATGATTTAGGAGGACACTATTTTGGGGCATCAACTTTACCCTTGCCTTTGATTTTCTTCTTACCTTTAGAGGATTTATCCACTGCGGTAGACTGGACAACGTGAACCTTCGAGGTTTCACCAGGGCCGGATGTATTATGAGATGAATAATTGGGAGCAGTGCTGGAGACCAACTTTTGTTTGGAAGAAGATATTGTAGGGGTCTAAGTCACTGAACCAATTACTCCATCAACAAGAGGGGTAGACGAAGACTTAGATGTCGTAAGATCAAACGATGGTTTGGGTGCATCGGGTAACACATCATATAATGTGTTGGACTGTGAATAGAAAAGGTCTAGATACTGGGCACGCGCGATGGCTTGTTCCTTAGTGATGCATCCACCCATAACAATGTCCTCAACAATTTTGTTTACAAATGACTTGGTAAACCACTCGATCAATAACTGATTAGCAATTTCAAACTTAATTAGATGACGCCTACGTCTCCATTCATGGATTTGATCAAAGATGTGAGTCGCAGTGTCTTTATTGAGTGATGTTAATAGATGGGTGCTAGTTTCATAGCGAACCAACAGCTGGAAATGTGTGAGAAAGACCAGGGAGAGAGTGTTAAAGTCATGATAAGTATTCCTAGGTAGCTCGATATACCATTTCACTACAGCCCTTATAAGATTTCATTGGAAAAGATGAAGATGAATGGAATCATCAATGTAGGAATTCTAGGAGAACCAGAGGTGATATGTCATCACGTGGGCTTGAGGATCCTCTTTTGCTTTTCCTTCAAACTTTTAACAATCACTTGGTATCTTGGATGAGACTGGAGGCCAGTACGACAAATGAAGAATCAAGTCAATCGTGAGTCTAGACACATCTAGCAATTCCAGCGTAGCCAAGAATGGAAATTGAGTATTGGAAGGAATCTGAGGTTGGTAAGGGGGCCCAACTAAAGGGGCCCATCCCTTCTGGCAAGGATTTTGTCCCCAAAGTGGAGGACTTTGTCCATAAGGCATTTGATTTTTCCCCCACTGTAGGTTACCTTGCTTGTAGGGAGGATTCTAACCTTGAAAGTCTTAAAACTATTCGACCAGAGGTTGTTGATAAGCAACATACTGATTAAAAGTTTGTTGAGCCTGCTAGCCTTGGAGATATGGATTTTGCACAAGATGTCCCTGAGCATAAGGGTTCTAGACCTGCTGCCCTTGGATGAATGGGTTTTCGACCTGCTGCCCTTGGACGTAAGGATTCTGCACTTACTTTCCTTGGACATAAGGATTTCGGACTTGCTGTCTTTAGACAAAAGGAGGCTGAACCTGTTGCCCTTGGAGATAAGGATTCTATTCCTATTGCTATAGGACTTGACCTTAGCCTTTCCCTTGCAAGGGTTGACCCTGTTGATATGAGTATAAGGGTTACTGTTGCCTAGGTTGACCTTGTGGCTGCAAGGGTTGTCCCTATGGCTAAAGAGGTTGACCTTGTGAAGGCATAGGTTGGGAGGATTGTGGTGCATACTACATTTGCAGCTGCATGGTTTGATGTAACTGTTACGAGGGTTTCCCTTGTGGTTGTTGTAGTTGTCCTTGCTACGACATGATCTGGCCTTGCTCCTGCATGGATGGCCCTTGCTGCAAATAAGGTTGCCCTTGTTGTTGCAAGAGTTGTCCTTATTGCTGCAAAGGTACTTGAACAGTTCACGGAATGACAGCTTGAAAGTTCCCGAACTATATCTGGCCATACCCACCGGCGCAGAGGATGGACCACGCTGGACATAAGGTTAAGGTTGAGGGATGTATGAAGTATTAGCCATCATTTTTGAACCATATGGAACATAAGGAGGTTGGTATTGACCTTGAGGCATACTGGGCTGCTGGTACTAGACATGACTTGACCCAGATGGACCAACATTAGGCTGTTGTTACTAGACATGAATTGACCCAGACAGATAAACATTGGGTTGTTGGTACTGGACATTACTTGGCTCAATAGGACCAGCAGGATTTGAAATGGCACCTGAAGAGGGTTGGTTCATCCCAACCATGTGAGGTTATGAGCCACTCACATTGGTTGTGCTAGAAATCATAGAAACATTCAGACTCTGCCCCAGGTGGTAGAACAACCTGTCCACTTACTAGAGTGATCGAAGAACTGGCAACGACATCACTCGAGATCATCGATTGAATCAGACTGGTTACTTGGACCAATGAAATAATAGGATTGGGAATGGTGGGTTGCACTAGGACTGAAGTAACTACAAAAATTAGTGTGTGTTGGGAGGTTGAGTTATGAATGAATCGACCTATGGTAGGCATAGCGCCAGATTCCCAAAGAGGGTTGTGATACAATGATGAGGTAGTAGGCATGCTTGAAACCAACTGAGCTAAAGTCACATAATTATGTGGTAACTCGAGATGAACATTAGTTGGAATTCTTCCTATGTAAGTGTTGAAGCCCCGAAAATTGGGTCGATAACAAGGGGGATACCCACCCAGTCCGGACCTTGGTTGGCAGCTCCTTATCCGTTTGGTATAGCGGGTCCGACTGGGGATAATGGGACCAGTTTCCCAATCTAAGGGTGTGCGTGTGTGTGTGTAGAGTTGAATGATGCTGATCTAAGAGTACTTAAAGCAAATTTAATTCAGATTCTTAAACTAACTCTATGCTATTGTAATCTAATGTGAAACAACACATCTAATCTATGCTAACCCGGGGTGTATTTCTTCTATTATGCGATCTAAATAGATTTCAAACAATAACTGGTAATAAAGATCATTCAGCTATTATAAGAATAGAAATCAATTAAGATAAACCACTTTGCATAAGAAGTTAGGCAAAACAGTTGTGAACAACATATCGCATAATAGTTATTCATATATCAGACATAATAAATGACTCACCATACGGAAGTGCCAAATGGTAACTCATACATTCATGCAATAACATATAAACAACTGAAAACTGTATATCACTTTAAGAATATAAGTAGAAATGCCCAGAGATAAAAGTACCACTTTATGACTAATCCTCTCATAAGCTTCAAGCAAAAACGATTTATCTCTACTTGTTTCTAACATCTACTATAAGAGTACAAAGTGCAACATCAGTAGCAGACATCAAATGCAAACATTAATAAATCTCGATCCATCCATTCATCAAAACCTCCTCTGAGGGTGTAGAAGTGCATGTTCCAAGGACAAGTTTTTGACAAATTTCTGGACCCTTCTCTAAATGCCTGAGAAGGGTTTAAATACTGCTAACTAATTAACTTAATTACATAAATTTAGGATACGGTTTTAAATTACCTCCCTTCTGATAAAGCAAAACTATTTCTAAAAATTGAATCTAATTCTAAACTATTTTTGTATTTGCTCCTTAGTGATGCAAGCATGCAACATTCGACTGGGAAGAGTCAGTTGGTCGCCTTCCACTTTCGTTTGAGCTATAAAAATAGAAATAACAAGAACTGGCACCACTTTCTGGTAAACTAGAATATATTTTCGAGAATCTTCCTCTGGCTGGGTGTATTCACTGCGTGTATACTTGGTAATAACTCAAATGTCTCTCAAACTGATTCTGCTTTTGCTATTTCGGTTTCCGACCTTGTGAATGACTGAATAAGTTAGGGACTTTACTCTCTGAACAATTTTCTGCATCGAAAAATGCCTCCGTTCTTTGTTCCGGGCTTTTCTGGGCATAAGCTTCAGGGTCTTTTGTAAACATGCTGCTTTTGTGCACCTTTGACTCTGAGCTTTAGATGGCCTAATGACATCAGCATCTGTTGAGTGATACTCTGGAATATGTGGTCCTATCGCATGCGGCATCAATTTCTGAAGGGATCTCTTCTCTGTTCTCCGAGCATTGATGCTTTCTCCTTTTCCTTAGATGTTTCCTGCACATTGCTTCATGTTATTTCCTGTCTTACAGTTTACGCAAAGGAAAAGAGTAATGATAATAAAAATTGACATGAAATCTTTAAGTTCTTATGAATGCATAATTATGACACTCATAGCGAACTGACTCTTCGAAAAACACAAAATTTTCCTTCCTAAATACTTTGGCGTACAATCATTAATTTCTTTTAAGGCGCGCGCTCAATTTTGGTTAACGAACAACTTTCCTTGAATAATGTGCCGAGGAAAATTCGTGATGGGTGATTTCTGTGACTCACATTGCAACATCGCATTTAGTCATTCAATCATTGTGTGTTGCTTACGCGATGTTGCGATATACGACATCGCATATCGGCCGTCGGAGATTTCTTAAGTTTTTTCATTTAAGAGCGCTTCATAATGAATGCGATGCGATGAATTTCGCGTCGCTTCGTCGCAGTTTATTATGCTCATAAGAAAACTTTTCATTCTTTTCTCGCGATGTGATAAAGTTTTAAGGAGTTGAATACAAAAATTTTCATAAAATTTTTGTTTGGATTTTCTATTAAGGGTCCCCATTTGCTTGGTGTTATTGCTAATATCAAACAAATAGGGGGGTTGTTGGTGGCCACAACAATGGCGATTCACTGGGAAGAACCAGTTATCTTCTGCTTTTCTATTGAATTTTAACTTCCAAAGCAGAAAAATTTTCATAAGTCTAAATTTTGTTATGGAAAGATAGAGTACATTATGCCTTATCCTATCAATGATATTTTGTTTCAACCTTTTTCTATTCTAATCATTTTCTTCCTCAAGCTTAGTCCTTGTATTTACATCAGCCATTACTTGGTCTTTTAAAGATAAAATAAGGTCTTCTCTGTGTGCTAGATTTTTAAAATATGCTCATTTGTCGTAGGTAGAGCCTCTGCTGCCAGCAGGCGTCCATAGCCTCGATAGGGTTACCTGTTACCCAACAATGATATCCTGCTTAAGGCTATTTACAACTTTTCAGAGAAAAACCCATTTTGACACTTTTTTCCTTTTTTTTTTTTTTTATTCTCTAAAGAACAATGTCTTGGTTTGGTGGCCAAATTATGACACAGTCATTCACTCGATTTAAACTTTTGCTGAACAAGCTGGCTTGTGATGAGACCCCTTGTCTTTTGATTGCAACAATCTTGAGTCGTTTCCCTGTTTTGGTGGACAGTATTGGCAAAGTCAGCAAGTTATAATATCTGTGATCATGATAAGCCAGCTCGTGATGAGACCTCTTATTCTTTGAGATATAGTGTTTTCTCGGATTGTTCCTCTGAATGCTGCGATTTTCTTTATGAGGGAGGAAACCATTGTTTTTCCTTAAGAAAGCTCTGGACGACAATAATAGAGTTTGAAATTAGTAGTTTTACAGAGAATATTTATTTTATTATTGATACCTTTCATTGTGCTGATATAAAACAATTTTTTGCCAAAGGTTGCTTTCATCAAAATTTTTTGAAGTTGAAACTAGTATCATATCTAGGCTAAAGTTAACTCTATTCGTCAATAATAAAGATCATATTTTTCGAAATTTTTTACTATTTGTACAAGCGAAAAAATAAAAATCTAACAGAGAATTGGTGTTTTTTTTCGTGAACCCCTGTAGTAACCATCCACAACTGGTTTTATTTATAAGAAAGAAGAAAAACTAAAACTATCCTACAAAAATAGAAGAGTAATCTTCTATGGAAAATATATTTTAAGGATCTATCCATTAACAGGCAAAGAATCCTTTCTACCTGTTAAATCCTGCAACACAAACGTTGATAATCCTATGACTTCTACAATCTGAAAAGGACCAAGCCACATTTTCTGAAATTTTGTATGTTTGCCCTTTTCCTCATGAGCCTTATCCCATTTCAAAACTAGATCTCCCATCTGAAAATTTTTTCTGGTCATTATGCTTGAATCAAAAGAGGATTTTATTAGTGCTTGGTGATGAGCATGGGTTTTCTTAGCTTGTTCTCGTCGTTCTTCTAATTTAATTATTTCCATTTGTCTTAATTGTAAGGAGGAAGTAGATACTTCATCAATGTATTGTACTAAAGACAAGGAGGGGATCATTAAGTGAGTTGGAAGAACCACTTCCTTCCCATAAACTAAATTAAAGGGAGAAGTGCCGATTGAAGCTTTCTTCGTTATTCTATCTGCCCATAAAGCATTTACCAAAGTTTTGTGCCAATTCTTTTGGTTCTGGTCAACTGTTCTTTTAATAATCCTGATTAGGTTTTTATTTGTTGACTCAGCTAATCCATTACCTTGCGGATAGTAGTTGGCTGAATATTTCAGTTTGAACCCTCTTTTAAGTGCAAACTTAGTCATTGCATTCCCAGAAAAGTACGAGGCATTATCAAACATCAAATCCGTCGGCAATCCAAACCTAGTGATTATAAATTGATCTATGAATTCAATGATGTTTTCAGAATTAGCTGTCTTGAGAGGAATTGCTTCTACCCATTTAGTAAAATGATCTGTTGCTGTGAGGATGTATCTATGCTGCTTAGAAGAGTGAGGAACGATCTCACCTATTATTTCCAAGCCCCACTGACTGAATGTTTTCTCGATGTTTATCGGCTGTAGTGGCATGGACGGCTTCTTTTGTCTTCCTGCAGTAGTTTGGTAGAGTTGGCATTTCCTCACGTAACTGTGTGAGTCTTTGAACAGTGTGGGCCAATAATATCCTGCACGTAAGATCTTATGTGCAGTAGCATCTCTAGCATAGTTTTTGCCTGCGGGTCCATCGTGGAGTTCCTGCAAAACCTTTTTAGCTTCAGTTTTCTCAAGACACCTAAGAAGCACAGAATCTTAATTCCTTTTAAACAGAACATCATTTATGAGTTGATATTGTTTAGCTTTCAATCTCAGAGCTCTTTTCTTGGTGTGATCCAGGTGTGCTGGAGCATACCCATTCTTAAGATAATAAATGGTGTTAGCATATAATGATTCTGTATCGTTTAGGCTTACCTCATATGTTTGTTCCTTTTCAGATGAATTTTCAGGAATTTGCGATGCTCCAGCCAACATTTTTCAGAAGCCTTGACCTCTCACAATGCTTGCTGGTTTGATCTCAAGGTCGTATTCTTGTAAAGCAGTGATCCGATTTGCTCTTTTTTCACCCACATCTTTCTGTATTAGAAGATTTCTTACCGCTGGAAACGGTACTATGACCTTGGTATGGGTTTTAAGTAAGAAAGGTCTGAAATATTTGACTGCTTTGAAAACAGCATATGCCTGTTTCTCCACGTTTGAATAGTTGAGTTTAGCACCTTGTAGATTTGAGCTAAAAAATGCGATTGGAGCTTCTGCTTTCTCTTGATTTTCTTGAGTTAGAATTGTGTCATATGATTTCTTTGCGGCGAATGTGTATAAGATAAAAGATTCTGAAAAATTCGGGGTTGCTAAAGATGGAGCATTAATGATAGCTTGTTTGATCAGGTTGAATGCTTCATGCTCATCTTGACCCCATTTGAAATTTGAATTCTTTTTTATCATGTTTGCAAAGGAGAAATAATTCGTGAAAATTTTGGGACAATCTTTTCACAAAATTGATTTGACCAAGAAAAGATTGCGTGGCCTTTTTATTATGAGGTAGGGATATTTCAGAAATTTCTTTGATTCTATCAGGCTCAATGTGAATACCATTTTTTGACACTATGAATCTTAGAATTTTTCCTTCACTTAATGCGAAAAAAGATTTCTTTGGGTTAAGTGAAATCCCATACCTTAAACATCGTTGAAATATTTTTTTCAAGTCTTTGAGATGGTCGCTTTGCTTCTTGGAGTACACTGTTATATCATCCAAATAAATTACTACAGATTTATTGACTAAACCCTTGAATGCGATGTCCATGGCTCTCTGAAATGTAGCGCCGGCATTGATTAAACCAAATGGCATCTTCCGATATGCGTATGTGCCCCATTTAGTTCGGAATGTGGTTTTTAATTGATGATTGGGATGTACCAGCACTTGATTGTATCCTGAAAATCCGTCCAAAAAAGACATTAGTTCTGAGCCTGCTACCGCGTGTAATATCTGCTCCATAGGAGGGAGGGGAAAATTATCTTTTTGACAGGCTTTGTTGAGATTCTGAAAATCGATGCAGATTCTAATATCTCTGCTTTTCTTTCTAACGGGAGACCCATTTGGAATGTCTGACGGGGAAAATTATTCTGGCTTTTAATAACTTATTCAGCTCAGTTTTTATTTGGTTTTCTAAATTGGGGTGGATTGTTCTGAGTTTCTGTTGGACAGGTTTTTCGTTGTCAATCATAGGGATAGTATGTTGAATAATAGAAGTGTTGTATGTCTTCAGCTCATCGTAATTCCAGGCAAAAACATTTTTGTATTGTCTCAAAAGACGAATATATGCTAGTTTTTCTTCAGGAGCTAGGCCGTGGCCTAGATTAACATTTTGTGGTTTATCATCAGTTCCCAGGTTTACTAATTCGTAGTTCAGAGTTGAACTGTAGAGCTTGGAATTAGTAGACCTTTTAAACCGACTTTTCAAATCGTATAAGTCTTCCAACTTAACCACCGATTTAGGTATAGCATTATCAGTGCTATTTTGTTGTATTTGTCAATCGTGATGGTCTTTGTCAATTATTTGATTGGAGTAGGATCCTTCAGAAGTGAGGAAATTTACAATATCAGGATCATCATTGAATACTCTCCAGTTTGTAATGATGTCAGGGATGGATGGTATAAATATTAATTCTATTGAGAAACTATCTGGACTAAAATCTTCAGAGGGAATGAGTCTAGAGGCTACGTTAGCTAAAAGGTATGCGCTCGCGTTTTGGAGTCTTGGGATTGACGAAATATTGAATGCTATGAAATGCTCAGTGAGATCTTGTACTAAAGATTGATAGTGTTTCAAATGACTTGATAGGCAATGTATGGTGTTACGTACCTATTTGACGACAATCTCAGAGTCTCCGAAGACTTGAAGATACTTGACGTTCAACCCGATTGTTTTGTATAGACCTTGCACCAAGGCCTCATATTCCACTGTATTGTTTGTGCAATCGAATTCAAGTCTGCACATAAGCATGGTCTTATTTCCTTCTGGACTAATCAGAATGCATCCTGCTCCTGCTCCATCGTTAGATTTAGAGCCATAAAATTATAATTTCCAAAACAAAGATGTATTTATAGGTTTCTCTACAAAATTAACACACTTTGAATTATTAGTTTGGGAAAAATTTTCGACTTGGGACAAAACTGAATTTTCTAAGTAAGGTGATGTATGAG
>APFE030285944.1:0-82621 GCA_000404065.3 Pinus taeda
TCGGTTTCGGTTTATTTAGCTATTTTTTTACCAGATCTATACATTTCATTTCTATGTATGCTCTTTGCCCTGCGACTCTGTGCGATCTGGGCAAAGCAGAAACAGAAAGGAAGAATTTTTCTCATGCGTATGCTCTTTTCCCTACACCTTATTGTGATCTCGGAAAATCAGAAACATTGAGGAAAATATTTAGTTTCTGGGTAAAGCTAACTTTAAGCCGTAAGGCTTGTTTTTTTTGCATGTCTGCGTTGGGTTTTGTGTTTTTATTTTGTAGGGAGAAAAAGAGCTTTCTCAAGCAAGCACGCAATCCAAAGCATCCGTGACTAAAAGAAAACAAATCTCCCCCCCCCCTCTCTCTCTCTCTCTCTCTCTTTTTGTATAGCTCACTTGGTTCAAAGCTAATTTAAGAGAGTAGAGGTCTTGGGTTCAAATCTCCTTTTTGTTGAAAAAGGAGCGTTTTTTTTTTCATTTCCGCACATTCCCGCACTTTGTTGGCGCCTTCTTCAACTTTTTTTGAAAATGTCATAACTTCTTCATCCGAAAGCCGTTTTCAGAACCGTTTTTTTTTAACCAGCCTAATTTTTCGAGCTCTTTCCATTGGAACACTTAGTTTCAGCATATCTAACTTCAGTTTCTGTCAAAATGGAAAGTTCATGCCAAGTTATCCTTGACAGCACCAACTACTTCCAATGGTGGTCCTACATTGTGGATTTACTTAGAAGCAAAGGTCTTTACCGATTTGCCACAGGCCAAGAAACCAAGCCAAAAGATGAAGAGAAATCAGCCAAATGGGAAAATAGGCAAGATCAAGCACGTGGGTTGATAGGGATGTCTATCTCTCCCGATCTTAGATTCCATATTGCTGAACTTGATACTCCTGATAAAGCAATGGAGCAGCTTACTAAAGTTTTTGGAATAAAAAATGAACTTAGGGCCCATCAGCTTGAAAATGAGTTGCTTACATTAAACCCCAATGATTTTTCTTGCATTGAAGATTTCTTGTCCAAGTTCAAAACCATTAGACTTCTTTTGGAAGGTGTTAAAGTTAAGAAAGCAGACAGTGCCCTTATCTATTGTATTCTTTCTAAGTTGGGACCAGCCTACTCTGTGTTTGTTTCCACCTTCCATTCTACAAGAGAAGCCTTCATTTCTCAAGGACATGACTAAAAGCCCCCTTCCTTTGATGCTTTTTGTGATTCTTTAATAAGAGAACAAGAAAAACTCTTACACCTTGGTCTTCTTAATCTTGGAAACTCTTCTAAGAAAGCGTTAATCGCCCAACAACAACCAAACTCAAAGAATCCTAAGAAGTCATATCCTAAAAAGAATGGTCCTAAACCAAACAAGGGTCCTAAGCAATTTCAGCCTCAAAATGAAAAATCATTTCACCAGAATGATAAGGCAAATAAAAAAAAAGGTAAGAAGACTGATAGACATTGCAACTTTTGTAATCGAGATGGCCACTTAGAATCTAAATGCTTTAAGAAGATGGAAGCCTTGGAAGCAGCAATGAAGAAGCATAACATCCATTTGGAGCACTCTTCAAATTCATCTTCAGGAATGGCACTTTCTGCATGTGGTTGTCAAGCATCTCGGTCTAGCTATGCATTAAATGTCTCTTCTTCCTCTCATTCTCATGAAGGGCTCATTGATTCTGGAGCTTCTTATCACATGGCCAAAAATAAAGCCATGTTTTCTTCTTTAAATGATTGTAACACCAAAAATATATATGTTGGTGATAATAGATCTCTTAGTGTTGTAGGGACTGGAACTGTTCATATAGACAATGGTCAATTTAATGATGTATTATGTGTTCCAACCTTCTCCTCCAACCTTCTATCTGTTTATCAGATAACTCATTTAGGTGAAGGTAAAATCATTGAATTTTCACCTCACGATGTTGTAATTAAGGACCTAAGGATCCTAGACAGATTTTAGCCACTGGCATTGCTGATGATTCCACAAGGTTGTATAAGTTTCACAACTTTGGGTCATCAAATCTTCCCTCAGTATTTGTTGCTCATAATGATGAAGTGAGCAAACTTTGGCATGAGCGATTTGGTCACTTAAATTATCGCTCCCTTCAGAATCTATGTAAAGAAAATATGGTGACAGGTCCTCCACATGGTATCAGAGCTTGGAACTAGGTTCGATTCCCCCAATTTGCATTTGAGGGGGGCGTTGGAAGAATCACTGCACCTCTATGGAATCCGTAATTTCCACCTTGGGGATCCTAGTTACTGGTTTGTAACGTTTACCAACAAACAGAAAAAACAAGTCTTATGGATTAAAGTTAGCTTTACCCGGAAACTAAATATTTTCCTCAATGTTTCTGATTTTCCGAGATCACACTAAGGCGCAGGGAAAAGAGCATACGCATGAGAAAAATCCTTCCTTTCTGTTTCTGATTTGCCCAGATCGCATAGAGTCGCAGGCAAAGAGCATACGCAGAAATGAAAGCTATAGATCCCGTAATAAAAAAGAGCTAAATAAACCGAAACCGAAATAAACAGAGAGAAAATAACTGTAAACTGCAAATAAACATTGTATACCTCCAGATCTTAAAAATGACGTAGCTAGGGCTACCAGAAACCTTTTCGCGTGAAACAAAAGGGGTTCCTCACTGGAACATATGCTCCTAAAATAACAGAGCAGTCCTCTCGGCCCGAAAGCAGTTAGAAACAACAGATCTAGGAGATGGCAGTCGGATGCAATTGTACCGACTTCAGATTTGGATCACCAACGGACGCGGCCCACGTGAAAGTCATTGGAAAGCAGCTAAAAGAATACTTCGTTATGTTCAAGGCATAGTTCAGTTTGGAATTCATTACAGTGCCGAAGCATCTCATCTATTGGTTGGTTTCACTGATTCCGATTGGGCTGGTGACCTTGATGATCGGAAGTCTACTGCCGGTTATGTGTTCACTCTTGGTTCAGGACCTATTACATGTGCTTGCAAGAAACAAGCTGCCATTTCTCTTTCTTCAGCAGAAGCAAAGTATCGTGGTGCCGTAGAAGCTAGTAAGGAAGCCTTGTGGCTTCGTCAGGTCCTATCAGAGTTTGGCTTTCAGCAGCAGCATCCGACTACACTTTGGTGTGATAATCAAAGTGCCATTCAACTATGCAAAGATCCAGTCCAGCATCAGCGTAGCAAACACATTGAACTACACATGCACTTCATCAGAAAGCTCATTGATGACCATGTTCTTGAAGTGCAATATTGTTCAACAGATTATCAAGTTGCAGACATCTTTACAAAGGCTCTCACAGAGGCGAAGTTTACTAAACTTCGATTTATGGTTGGAGTTCAGGAAGTTGTCTCTAAGGGGGGATAGGCTCTAGTGCCTCCTTCCATCTCCTATTGTGTCATATTTGTAAATCCTTCAATCCTATCCCAAGTTGTTCTTAAGGGGGGATGTTAGGATATTCCGACACATAGGAATAGTTACGTATAACTTGGTCTAGTATAGAGTTAGGTAAAGTGTGTTTCTTTACTATGTACATTTGTAACTTACAATCCCACGATCACGATATGTAGTGATCCGA
Source organism: Pinus taeda (assembly GCA_000404065.3). Lineage (NCBI taxonomy): Eukaryota > Viridiplantae > Streptophyta > Pinopsida > Pinales > Pinaceae > Pinus > Pinus taeda. The sequence continues at coordinate 3,547 of APFE030285944.1, forward strand.
CGGTTCATTCTCTCCTTGGTATTACCGACACTTGATCTATGGCTTGACACCTGATTGGTCCATGAATTTTATTTAAAGCGCATGGAGGGTCATTTGTAGGTTAACCATTCATGAGAGAAGCTTATTTAAATTCTCATTCTTTTATTAATAAATTGCCTGAAGTGATCGCATTGGATTAGGCCGTGGATTGTTTCCCTCTTTGAGGGTTTTAACTACGTCAAAATACTCGTGTATTGATCTGTGATCTGTTTGTGAGCGGTGTCCTTTTGGTGTTCTGTCTGAGGAACTTACCCTGTAAATTCCTACATGACATAAGGAAAGAAGTAGAAAATCATCAGAATCTGCAAATTTGACAAAAAAAGAAAGAAAACTATAACCAAAAATTGAGAGGCTATAAATAGTTGTAGAAAACCTTGAAATTTACTCAAACTTCAGTCACACAGGAACTAAATTATTAGACCAACAGAGTTTCCATTTGTTAGTATGAAATTTCTTGGAAGGTGTACCAAAAACATATCACTTAAGCCACTGGTGACAAGTGACCCTACAAAACTTTTTTGGTTTCTTATGCTTCATATCAACAATAATAAAACGAGAGAAACCTGCAATAGTAGTAATTCAAAAATATTTCTACTACCCAAATCCTCAATAGGTTGTCGATTGGTATATTAGATCATGCACTACCTATGTCATTGTAAACCAACCATCAAGAAGTAGGGGTTGTACACTCCTTTAAATAGCCTAGGAAAGCCTTAGATTTAGTCACTATGGATTAAATGTTATATTTTCCCTCCACCAAGCATGGTAATGTTTGTGTGTTTCTGGACATCGGTCGATTCTCTAAGATGGCCATTTTGGCACCATGCAAGAAGAGTATCAAATTTGAAGCCCTTTTCGGGCCTTATACCACCATTTTTCAACCTTGTGACCAATATGGGATTAAAAGACATAACTTTGGCAGCCCCTGCTACTGGGATCTCAATCCTAGTAGCCCATTGTCTCAAGAAATTGTGTAGTTTTGTCCCTTAACTACCTAGTCTACCTTTCATCCTGAAACTGCGTAGATGTTTCCTCCTAGGCCCTTATCCCATAGAGGTGGATTGCATCCTAAAACTATGTGAATGTGTCCCCACAGGGCCTCATCCCGCAACAATCATTGCCCACTGAAACTACACAATTATGTCTATCAGGGGCCATGAAGAATGATGACATGATAGATGACTCTCAAGGAGCTAAGGAGAAAAGTAAGAAGACTGTGAAACCGAAGGTATGAGAGAATATCAATACCACATGAAGAATCCATCTGATGCATAACCCTTTGGAGGCTAGGTATGGAAAACAAAGCACATCTTTTGAAATACACCTCTTAGTGTAGCTTAAAATGTTTCTTATCATTTTTGAATCATTCTGTCTTCAATGACATGCATGGTTGAAAGAACTGAAAGTCATTCCATGTGTCTCCTCTTAATTTCTTGCTCCCTTTCACTTGTTTATTACATAACTTAGAAGATGAAGAGTATTACTATTTGTTTATTTAAGCTACAGAGGTTGTCACCAACATGATCTTATGACTAACCAAGCATGATGCAAGGAATCCTAAGTGGGTTGAAATATGTTTGATGATATGTATATAGTCAGTACACTCCTTTGCATTAATCCTCGCTTTGTATCTTACATGTACCCTCACTACTTGTCATATTTGGCTACCTGCTACTAGCAATCTCTTAGCTCTTTCCTGACAAAGCAGGGTAAGGAATTTCCTTCAACCTGATTTATTCAAGGCTCTTCATAGAAATTATAGAGCTAAGAGAAGGAGATGTAGAATCTCACTATAAAACTCTTCAAAATACTTTACATGTTCAAATCTATCCAAATGATTACGCTACCATTGAACAACATTGTCAATCTGGAAGACTCAAGAAAGATCACATCTCTAGATATTATAAACTTCTTATTCACTTTATCATAGAGATGGTATTCTTTGGAGGTATGAGTATCCAAAGAAGATACATTTGTGACTCCTTGCACTAAGTTTTCTTATCTGTTCCTTAGGTATCAAGGCATAACAGGAGAAACCAAAAACCCTGAGATTCCTCACTGAAGGAATGTGGCCATACCACATTTCATAGGGAGCCTTGTTTCTGATAGCATGAGATGGACACCTATTCTTGGAGATTAGCCCTTGAATCAGATGGCAGAACTGGAAAATATCTGAACTTGGCTTCAGGCCAGCAATCTAGAAACCCTTTGGGACATCTCCAATTGGACAAATGATGCAGAAAGTCTATGGGATGGTTTGAATTTGGGGGAGGTCCCTCATTGGCTGGATGGTGAAGCCAATTTATTGTTGGATTTTCTCCAAGGAAAATCTCCCTTAAAGGCCTCTTCTAAGGACAAAAGAGGGTGGGGTTCTCTTTCACGCTCTTACTCAGCAACAGAAGGTTACAAAAGTATGATGGTTGTCCCTAGCGTTCCCCCAAAGCCAACTCAATGGAAATTTATTTGGTCTTTTCCTTCTCTCCCCAAAATTGACTTCTTTTGCTGGACTCTGGTGCATAAACGTATCCTCACTAGAGATAACCTAAGGAATCATGGAATGGAAGGTCCCTTCAGGTGCCATCTTTGTGCATTGGATGAAGAAATGGCTAACCACATATTCTTATTGTGCCCCTTTGTTATCCAGGAATAGTGTCCACTCGAATGCTGCTATTCCCACTAAGATGGGTGGCTATCTTAGAAACAAACAATCAAAGTCTACTATTGTTTCCTTTTTATGAAAATAGACAAGAGGAGAACCAAGAGGGCCAACCTAAGTCTTGCGCTTGATTTCCTCCCCTTCTTGATAGAGTTTCACCACTTCTCCTTTGTCTACCCAGCTTCAAAAGAACCTGTGGAATCACAACAACATACTACTATGCAAGAAACAAGGATCTAAATTCATGAATAATACAGGATTAGATGTGTATTAACCATATGCCTGCATATATAAACAAGTACACAAGAATATGGAAGGAAACAAGAATAGCTTTGTTTAGATGAAAAGTAGCAAGAGGATTACAACCATGAGCTCTGACCCAGCATCATCCTCCAGCTAGGAAGCCCTTCTTCACGTCAAGCAAAGCTAGATCACCCAACACTGTGAATTTACACAAGAAAACCAACAACACTTCTCTATAAGATACAAAATTCCAGCCTCTGGAACTCTGTGATGAGGGATCCATATATAGATGATTACAGAGAGGTGAGTCATCTTTTGGGATCTTGATTAGTGTCCTCTCTCTGATAGTTCCTGCTTCCACTTGGAGAATGATCATCTCTTACTCATCCCTAGTCGAAAATGGAGTGGCAAGTGTCAGAGGGGAAGTTTCTGGAAGATTCCATGATCTTCCAGCTCGCATTTTTGTCCCTGCCATTTGTCCATTCCCGACCATCGCACCCTACAAAGGAGCAAATCAGTATGCATCGCACCCTATACACTGGGAAGGTGATATGCATCGCACCCCTTGCATTGAGCTTTCAGTATGGTCCAGTTTTGACCATTTATGAGCAGTTTTTAGGGGAGAACTTCTGGGAGATGATGTAATCAGTTGACCTTGTTCCTTTAGGCAGTGAAGCAACACTTTTAGGGACTTAGGAGCCCTCAGTTTATGGAAATTTATGATTGGGATTGAAGTTCCCAAAAATGTCTATAACAATCGCCGCGACTATTTCTCAGCATATCGTGCTGATCGGTGCGACTGCCAGCGAATTAAGCACGTTGAGAAAGGATGCTAAGAAAAAAATAAAATTCAAAAGTTGGGACCAGACTTGCTACTATGAATTTCAAACCCAGAGCAGTAAGAAGAGTAAAACAAACATAACCAAAGGGAAATGGTGAAACTAGAAAAGTTCACACAAAATCATGGAATTCCAAGCAAACAAATAGAAGGATTGGGTCCCCAGCGGAGTCACCAATTTGTGGTGAAGTAAAATTGTAAGTGCAGACACAAACAATTCCTCTAGCTCGATAATGGATCTAGCCACAATCGATACATTCTATGGAATATTTCCTTAGGTTAGAACCAATTAAGAGGGCCTACCTCTTAGTACGCTTATCCCATTTGGTGATGACCGTGCTTGCTCGCTCCAACTATCTCCTGTTTCCTTCTTTGAACACCTAAAACAAGTAAACAATAGTAAACAACAAACGTGATAATAGACAAATTGTAATTCAACCTACTTAACAAGTCAAGAAGCATTAAGCCATAAAAACATGTGAGATGACACATTATCTAGGAAATCAATCGATAGTTGCATATATATTGAATCAAGAAGAGATTACAACCATTGTCTTGACGTTGTTGTTCTCCTCCGACAAAACCGAGTTCCCACACACTTCCATTAGCATTCCATGATGGCCTCAATAATGATAGTTTGAAGGCTCTTCCCTTTAGGCTTCACACTAAACCAAATTCACACTTCTCCCTCACACACAACTAGAGAGCTACAACTATGGATAACTTGCTATTTGCTCCAAACTTAATTAGCACTAGTACACCAACATTAACACTATCTTGTGTTTGGGAAAAATGGAGGTTTATATAGCATGAATGGATGGGAGATGGCTCCTGTTCTCATGGGAGAAGGTCTTATCTCTTGAGGTAGTTCCATCCTTATAGGGGAAAGGAGCCCAAACTGACATCCTCGATTCCATCTGACTCAACCATTTACTTGAATTCCGTTACGAAGCTTCTAGAGCTGGAAGCTTCAGATCCTTATTTAAAAAACTTTCCAAAAGAGGATCGACATGACTGGAACAAGGTTCAGTCGCTCCTATCGGTGCTAGGGATAGTTTTAATCCCTGCATATCGGGGCAAGGAGGACACTGGTCATTAGCACTGCTCTTGTAAACTGGGAAAAATAGAATATTTTTGGGAAATGATGCAAAAGGGAATTTTTCTGCTCATGAAGAGGGACACAATGGGAGTTTCTTCATGAAGGGAAAACATGTAGGGTTCATTGTAGAGGTCCTTTAGGATCAAGGAATGGGGAGTACAGGGACAGTGACAAAATGCTGTGTAACACACCATACCTTTAAATCCTGATCTTTCTGTGGTTCCAAAATATTTTGCTTCTCCGGAGTGCTCCCATTATGTCTCTCTTGCAATTATCTCTCTTTTAATTAAACCTTAACAAAAATTGTAAAAATTTTTATTAGTAAAATAAACAATAAAATTTGATATTTTTACTATGCAAGGTTTTGAGTGAATAACCATCTCTTTCAGCTTCTGATTTTCTGAGTAGTTATGTTGCTCCAAAGTATTCTGCTGCTGCACAATGCTCCTGATATCTCTCTCTTGAAAATCACTTGAAATTTTGGAAAAAATAATGAAATAATGAATAAATTTTTAGTATTTAAAATAATTTCTAAAATTATATTGCGAAAAATCAATTGGCGCTCATTTTTTAATTTAAAAACAAGAAAAAAAATCACTTTTTTTTTTTTTTTTTCATTTTATCTGAACATCGGTGCGTTCGATAGTCAAGTGCACTGGTGCATTTATAATAAAAGTGCACTGACATTGTCAGGACGCCAAATGTTTTTAATGCATCGACATGATACAAATATTTTTATTTTCGAAATCCTGAAACGATGCGATTAATTTTTTTAACGCAACAAAGTGGTTTGTATTTAAAATCATTGGTGCTGTAATTGGTTTAAGAGCATCAATATGGTTGGAGTCATTTTTATTTTTCTTTGAAACACATCAATGTGCTTTTATACAAGAGAACCGATATGATAACATTTTTTATTTTTTATTTATTTATTTTTAATTTTTTTCTTTTTTCAGAATGCAAGGAACTAGTGTGTGTATTATTTGAATGCACCGATTCTGGTATTATTTAAACGCATTGGTGTACTTTGTTATGATAAGTGCACCGGTCATGTTTAAAAGCTATTTGGAATTTTCTTTTCACATAAATTGGCATATTAATCTCAAATTATCCTTTAGGACACATCTACATGAATTACAATAGTTCATAGTATACATTTTCCACTTAAAGTCGCCTTATTCTTGAAAAATGCTTTGAAACATATTGAAATTCAAATTGTGGTTATATGGTTCGATAGATAATTTAAGATATGCACACAAAATTTTATGTCTGGTTTTTTTTTCAAATGGAGGGACGAAATCTCAATAATATCAAATGGCCAATTTTTCAAATTCCAGCTCGTTCCATATTGTTGATCAAATTCCTTCATAGGGTTCTCCCTTTCCATCTTCGGTAAGTTTAGATTTTATTTATATTTCGACTATCCAATTGAATTTATTTATTTTTAATCCATGTCAATTTGAATAAAAATATATCAAAATTTGTAGGATCCTGATTTAGAATTGAGTTCAAAATGCAGAAAATATTCCTCCATTTCAAAAACATCAGAAGCTCTTATCAGGAGAAGCGTATCTTTCATTCTGTGTAAATCTACGTTCATCTATTGCTTTTCCTTTCCACAATGAAATGTCTTTTAATTACACTGAGGATTGGAGATTGGAACTATGTATCTACACAACTTGACTCTTTGATATTTTTGTTTTTGGAGAAAAGAAATTAGGATGAATTATAATTATTTATTTATATAAAAATATATATTTAACAACATTAAAAATTTTCAAATCATACAAATTACACATTTCAACGTTATATTTTCAATAATTTCCTATGACATTTAAAACAAAATTCATTGAAAGAAATCGATAAATAATTATAATATGTTGTTCAAAAACTCTTTCAAATTGGGAGGACATTATCGTGGCATGAAAATAATATTCAACAACTTTTTTCACTGATGTCAAAATGATATTATTCCAGGATTCCAAGTTGAAAATTAAATTTAAATTGATTTGAATATTTAGAGAAGTGTAATCAATTTTTTTAGGTTTTGATTTTTTTTTAAATATTTTTGAATCAGTATGATGAGTATTCAATCAATATGATGAGTATTACTGCAACGCTAACAAGAATATATGGTATATAGAAGTTCAGTAATAATAAGTGATAAGGCTACATAATAAGGTGTTGCGTTTGATATATTATTAAAATCTATCCTGCCCAAAATGATCATTGAAGGTCATGAGCCAAAGCCATATACATCATGTCATTGAAAGTCATGAGCCTAAGCCATATACATCACGTCTTTGGTTTAAAGGACATCAACTATAAGATATGACTGTGGCGTGAAAGATACGCCTACAAGTTTTCCTGATGTTTAGTGTGTGGCTGATAAGACCCATGAAATCCTAATATGATATCTTTTTTTCGTACTGCTGCCTTCTCATTTCACTCTTATTTTACCATTTTAACTGACATCGTTTAACGAAGTATAAAATTTTCACAGTTTCATTTATGAAATCCATGGCGCCATGGTGATTTGCGGTAGGGACCTTTGAGATCTAGGTAAGACACATGGAGTGTGTATTGTAGGACAAAAATTAGGTTTCCTCCCTCTCTCTGGCCTCCCATGGTTGAACCATATTGTATGGGTCAGCCATTTGATCTTTCTCCTACTCCTGCTCCTCTACTGACGTCTTTGCTACATGATTGACATATAAAATACATTAGCCTCATACATAAAATACATATTTTTTTTATTAGATGAAAAATGTATTTATAAATATGAAACATAACTTTCAATTTAAAAAACAAACATCGGTGCGCCCAAAACACAATCATGCATCGACTCTAGTGCATTATCAAACATAACTGCACCAACAATAGTGCACACATACGTATGACACACTGTTGTGTTGGGTCTGGAGCTTGATTATCTTCTTTATTCATAGATATCGCCACATTGGACCCCATTACATAATGTGGCAGCAACGCCGCCTGTTTATGTGCACTACCAGGGGGGTCCAGGGCCTTGTAAAATGTTGTAATTTCGTAGTCAATTTGGGCTGTTCATCAGGCGGAAATCTAATGGTAGAAGTTATGTTTAATTTTGGTTTTTTTCCCCTAGAAGGCAACCACTAGCTATATATGAGAGAATTGTATTGCGTCTATGTAGATATGTATTTTGAGAGAGAAAGAGAGAGGAGATTGAGTGAGAGAGAAGAGGGAATTAAAACTGATTTGTTGTAGGTTGTATCTCTTAAGTTTGATGGATAATATAAAAGGAAGGATTGGTTGTTTCTCTGTGGACGTAGCCCAAATTGGGTGAACCACGTATATCTGTGTCTCTCTTGTTTTATGTGTTTTCTGTGTTTATATTTCTGCAATATATTTTATGTGTTCCATTTCTTTGTAATATATAATTTTCTAACACATTGTTGGTTCACAAATTTAATTTTTCATCATGGTGTGTCACACTTATGCATTGGTGTGCATGTATAACCTTTTCATATTGGTACACAACGTTTAGGTCATCAAACACAAAGATATAACTATATTTTTAAATATTATTTTTGTGGTGCATTTGGTAAATATAAATGCACTCAACATAATGTACCAATGTACAATTTATAGCTTTCCCGATGCGTTTTCATTTACGAAATGCACCACAACAATAACGGTGCCTTATGTTCACACACCGAACTACGGTGCACCTTGTAAATTTATAGGGTGCACTGCTAGCAGTGTGAGCCAAACATATTGAGTGCACAAACCTGAGATTTTGTTTTTTTAAATCTAATTTGTTATTCTAATCCGCTAAAAACTTAAATTAGAGAGAAACATAGACATTACTTGGACATTTGGTTGTTGTGAAGGCATTGATTTATTTTTGTTTTGACAAATTTGGATATTGGTATTACTTTCAAAAAGATGAGAGAACAAGCTCCCATTAGAAAAATTTTGGAACTAGCAAGGGAGAGGAAGAGAGCGAGATACTTGCTCCACCAAAATTAATTTCTATCCTATTATCATAGATTCCGAACTTCTACTACATCTTTCTTGTAAATTATTACAAATGGTTGTAATAAAATCTTACATTTACATTTCATAATAAAAAATATCACTTAGGTAAGGGACAACTAAAGTTGGTGCTGAGACAAACTGTACAACAAAGAGAAAATTCTAAAACAAACTAAGAGCAAGGACCCTCTGCTGTTGATTCACTGTAGTCTCATCTTTGTCTTTATTCCTGCTACTTCGATCCACTGTGATTGAGTTTTATCCAGTTTTGTTGGTGGTGATTTCTCTGAGGAAAGTGATCGAGTTTTCAAGATGATAGCATATATTGTTCAGAGTCTCAATCTCTAAACGCTGATAATTGAGACACTTCATAAGATATGCGTTCTTTGTTATTTTCTAGAAATGAATCTACTAGCTGTCTCCCTTAACTGATCTTTTACAAAATTTTTTGCTCTGCAGTTAACTCAGGAGTCATTTTTTAACGAACTCTCCAGAGGATTCATTTGCGCAATTAGGTAATAAATAAAATTTTTCGATGGACTACAGAAAGTGGAAGTGGAAGACTCTAGTTCAGTTAGAAGAAGATGCAAAATACAACACAAAGGGTTGCCCTAAAACGTAGAAGGCAAGCAAGACACAGGAAGACGAAATACATGGGTCACTACCTAGTCTTGAACATAAAAAGGAGCAGAAAGGATCGATAGGAGAGTGCTCTGCAAGTCAAGGAGAGGAGGTCTAAATAGATATGGGAGGCACTGAAAGAGGAGAGGGGATATAAAAGGAGGAGGATAGATATATTTGGAAAATTGAGGAGCAGTAGGATAACATCACAAGAAGAAAGAGAGACAAAAATCCAAAAAATTGACTTGAAAAAATTGGAAAGTCAGATAGTGAGCACAATATGGAAGGATGGTGAGAAAGAGAAGCACCGACTTCACTGTGCTTGCATGAGGTAGGAGGGGTGCCAATGCTTCAGAGCTCTCTAGAAGATGCCCTATGTCGTTTTAGTACATTTATCACACTAGTGCATCGTTGGAAAAAACACTACATTTTTTTGGAATTTAAAAACTATAGTGATGCTCCTTATTGGTGTGCACTGGGTTATTTAACTACATGAAGTGCACCGGTGTTGTGAGTGTATATAGCACCGAATTTTTTTTAAAGTTAACATTTTCTTGTTCCATAGATTATTCAAGCACCGATGCATTGTGTTATTTAGCGCACCATGTTTTTTTATTTTATAAAAATAATTTTTCCACAGTACACCATGTTCTATACGACATCAATTCTTGTATGGATAATAAAGTACCGATGTTTTTTTATATTGTAGGCTCACCATCTAAAAAACACCCGCTAGCCCACCTCCACTACAAATGGATTTTTGGGCTATTTGGATAGGGGCTTCCATAAAAACTTTCAATAGAAGGTATTTTCCTTGTAGTGTATGCATTGTAACTGCACAATACGCAGTGATTAAGGCGAAGACTCCAAGTTTGCAAATTTGAGGGCTATAGTTGCCTAGAGATGGACCTAATATCCACTAGAACTATGCAATGTGCAGTAAGAGGCTCACTTGGTGAAGGGGTTACACAGTTGAGTGAGGTAACCAACTGAAGGTTAAGTCACTTCACCTTGGGGTTGCTCACCACACACTGAAGAGAAATGATTCTTTGTACTGTGTATTTTGTCATTGCACGGAGGAAAATAAGTCCTTACTGTCATCTAGAAGTGCACAATGAACAATATAGGGTAAAACTGATCAAGGCTTGGTGCAGTGAGGCAATACAAGCATCGAGGGTTTGGTGACTAAGCTTTGAAGGTACTAAATGTGCAATGATATGGGCTATCCCTAAAAAGGATCATTTCAAAAGTCCATGATGTAAGGGTTTCATCGATGAGGCTTATGAATGGGTAGTGCTTATAACCTGGTGGAGGGTCAGTGCTTGTATAACTTGTTCCTGATGGGATCAATGGAGAAGAGAGAGAAATACATTAAAACAAGTACCAAATGGATATCACACACATGTATATCATCAAATGTAATGAAAAAAAATGTAAATTAGTCAATAGCAACATGTATATATTGAAATGACACAAAAGTGACACTTATTTATTAGTGTGATAGTTAAAACGCAAGTTTGCGACACTTAAAAGACAAGTGACAACACAAGTGCATACTGCAAGAAAAGGGTGCACTATGCCATAGGAAAGTGTCCAACACACATTATAATGATAAATAACATAAACTGGTGCAAGAGAGTGCACTGAAGCTTCCTTTAGTTGGTGTGCCATGGTTCTCTTAAGACACGTGAAAACAAGTGAAAGCAACACATGCAAGAGTGAAAACGACACTTGCAAACACAAATAAAACATGTGACACATAAAATAATGAAAGTGGGAAAAAGTAACACTTGTAAAGGATAGAGCAAGTAAAAATGACACATGTAAGAGAAAATTAAAGAAAAAGCGACATCTGTGAAAGCAAAAGCGATAGTCGAGAAACTCACCTGGTAGATAAAACATTTATAACCATGAGTGAGAGAATGCTCTGTTGAAAATAATACTGAGACGGGGGGTGAATCAGTATTATCAAACTCTTTTCAATTTATACAAATATTTGCAGGTGTGTACCTTCCAAACTTATAATATATTAATCTGTGTGTTAGAACCATATAACAAGAAAAAATAGAGCAACAGTCACACCAAAGAACACAAGATATAAGGTGGAAACCCAATGTGGGTGTAAACCACCTGCTGCAATATGTCTCTATCTCGTTTCAATTAGAAAATTCTTTTTACAATGATTCTGTACTGGTGCAGTCCTTTACCAGTACGCAGGCTTCAACCTGCAGAAGGCTACAACCTTCTCTTTTCTTCTAGGGACCACGTTTCATAAATTTGCATATTGGATCCATGAATCATTAAGTACATGTGAATCAACCAATCTCCTTTCCACAAACAACTAATGAATCAACCAATAGCTTCTCAGAATGCAGTAACCAAAAAAGAAATACCAGTAACCAGACACCGATTCTACAACAATAGACAAAAGGTACCCAAAATATATTTCAAGAAAAGTTCGCAACTTCACCAATAGAAACTTGCGGATATCCGCACTTCTTCTGTGTCGAGTCTGCGCAGATCCGCACCCTCTCTGTCTACTTTTCTGCACAGCTCTGCACTTGCACTGTCCACTTGACTGCGAACCTCCACACCTGATCCGTCTTCTGGCCTGCGCACCTGCGCACCTGCTCCGTCTTCTAGCCTGCACACCTCCTCACCTGCACCGTTTCTCACCTGTTGACCTCTGGGTATAGACACTTTATCAGTCCTTAATTATACCCCAGACTGTCAAATTCATAGATCTAATCATGCGCTAAAGAGATCTCGACCCATCAGTAGATCCGCCTTATAATGCTCAGGTTTCTCCTTGATTCAGATCTAGCTATCACCCCAAACCGATCACCAAAATTTCAGATCTTGCCCTTAAGATATTGAACATTCACAAATGAATAAGCCAAATGGTATCCTTCCCTTTTTATAGTCTAGGCCTTTCTCAAACCATGTACCAAAATCATAGAGATCCAATACTAGGGATCCAAAATCAGGGTCCAATACTTTAGGTGCAAAAACCACGGACCAAACCATAGGATCAAAAGCGTCGGACTAAATACCATGGACCACCTGTAAGATTTCCCACATGTGCGCACTTTTCTCTGCATGAAAGTTCGTGAATTTTGGGTCCGCACTTTTTGTTCGGAACATCTGCGAACATGTTCGCACTTTGTGAACTGCGCTCCTGCACAACTTACCAAAGTCCGCATCTTTTGAATGGTGCACCTGCGGAACCAGAAAATACCACTGTTGCACTATAATTTGTCATCTAATTCATTTATCCTGCATCCCATGTATTCTACCACATCTGATATTTCTTCTGTAGACTCATTTGGTTCTTTTATGAGTGGGTTTCCATCAAGTACAACACATACATCATAATGCCAACAATCTCCCCCTTTGGACTTGATGGCAACAATACCCTGGGTTGCCATCAAGTACAACACATACATCATAATGCCAACAATCTCCCTTTTTGGACTTGATGGCAACAATACCCAATCACTCACTCTCCCCCTTTGACATCCAGGGAAAAGGGCAGACCATTATGCTGACCATACTCCCCCTGAGTACCTATTGTCTATGCTGAAGTCTCCTGCTCTGCTGAAGTGCTGTTCATGATCCCCCTGACTGTAAGCAATGTCTGCCAAAAATATGTTCTACACGAAAGAACATGACTCCATACATCATAAGTGACAAAGACTCATACATACATAAAAGTGGGAATAAAGCAAGAACATATATCATTCATCCCATGCATAGTGGGGAAACCAAAATAGGTTGTTACATGACCTTGATATGAAAAGAAATACATGACATAGAGACAAAAAGATCTACAGCAAGACTATGATAGCTATCAACAACTATCATTAGTAGTATCTATCAATCATCCTTTAGACCATCAAGCATCTATTCCACCAAAAACAACTGTGGAATCAAACCAAGGACTTCTAAGATAATGCCAACAATGCATTATTAGAATAATATATGCTCCCCCTGAACTTGTGCCAGATGGTCTCTGTCAGACCCATGCGACTGTACCCACATAAACCGACATATGTACGCGTATCCACCTGCGTACAATCACAGATAAGATTCAACAGCAAGATGATGCATCAACGACCCCCAGCTTCTGTCTGAGGTATTCAAATGTCTCCCTGGGTAATGGTTTGGTGAGTATATCAGCAACTTGTTCCTTGGAAGGAACATACTCCAATTTAACCTTTTTTTCAAGCACTTGTTCCCTTAGAAAATGATACTTGATAGGTATGTGCTTAGTTTTTGAATACATGATAGGATTTTTTGAAATACTGATTGCACTTGTATTATCACAGAAGATGGAGATAGGTGGAGTACAGGTGATTTGAAAATCTTTCAAAGTTTGCATCATCCAAAGAAGTTGTGTGTAGCAAGATGCAACAACCACATATTCTTCTTCAGCTGTAGATAAAGCAATTGAGATTTGTTTCTTGCTGAACCAAGATCCTATTCTAGATCCCATAAACAGTCCACCACCACTAGTGCTTTTTCTGTCATCCACGCTTCCTGCCCAATCTGCATCTGTATATGCATGAAGTGTGAGATTTGTCTCTCTAGGATACCATAAGTCATAGTTTTGTGTTCCTTGAAGATATTTTAAGATCCTCTTAACTATTTGAAGGTGTGCTTCCTTTGGATTACCCTGAAATCTTCCAACTATTCCCACTACATGCATGATGTCTGGTCGAGTTCCTGTGAGATAGAGTAGACTGCCAATCATGGATTTGTAGGTTGGTTGATGTACTGCTGCTGATTCATCATTAGCACTAAGGCTGCATCCTGTTACCATAGGGGTACATACTGGTTTCGAGTCTTCCATGCCATATTTCTTCAAGATCTGCTTTAGGAACTTGGTTTGAGATAAAAAGATACCATCTTTATTTTGTTGGATTTGTAACCCAAGGAAGTATGTCAACTCACCAAGCAAAGACATTTCAAACTCTTTTTTCATCACCAAAGAAAAGTTTTGACTCATGGCTTCTTCAGTGCTGCCAAAAATGATATCATCAACGTATACAACAAGTATTAGTAATTTATCATTATCAATTTATATATATATATTTCTATTTGCTGAGCCTTTTGAGAATCCTTGTTGATGAAGGTATTTGTCCAGACGATAGTACCATGCCCTTGGAGCCTGTTTAAGACCATAGAGTGCCTTCTTAATTCTACATACAAGTTTTGGATCATTTCCAAGGATGAACCCATCAGGTTGTTCAATATATAATTCTTCATTTAAGTCTCCATTCAGAAAGGCAGATTTTACATCCATCTGAAATACTTTGAACTTTCGAAAGCTAGAGAGAGCAAGGAACATTCTTATAGCCTCAATATTGGCAATTGGAGCAAAATTTTCTTCAAATTCTATGCCTTCTTGTTGCGCATACCCTTTACAAACAAGTCTTGCTTTGTTTCTAACAACATCTCCATTTTCATTTAGCTTATTTTTGAAAATCCATTTTGTCTTATGGAATTTTTATCTTGTGGTCTAGGAACCAACTTCCAAGTGTTATTCTCCCGAATCTGCTCAAGTTCTTCCTCCATGGCTTTGACCCAGCATTCATCTTTGCATGCCTCTTTTACATTCTGTGGTTCTGTGGAGGAGAGCAAGGCTACATAGCTTGAAGCTTCTGAAATGGTTCTCCTTGTTTGTACACCTGCCTCTTTCTGCCCCAAAATTTGGGATTCTGGATGATTCTTCTGAACATATCTAGATGGAGTCTTCTCTTCTATCCTTATCTATTCTTCTGGTGCCTCATGGATTTCTTCTTCGTCATGAATCTGATTTGATGTTGACGGATAGTCTTCACCATCTTCGAAAACTTCAGATTTTTCTTGTTTAGGAGAGTTTCCTTCTTCATCAACCACTACATCAATGCTTTCAACAATTTTGCCAAGTCTTTTATTGTAACATTTGTAAGCTTTGCTGTGAGGAGAATAGCCAAGTAGAATGCCTTCATCTGCTCTAGGTTCAAACTTGCCAAGATTTTCATCAGTCTTTTTAATGTAGCATTTGCTTCCAAGGATTTTGAAGTATTTTACCGTGGGAGTCTTACCATACGAAAGTTCATGAGGAGTTTGAGTGTTGTTTACCCGGATGTTTGTCTTGTTGAGAATAGTAACAACAGCAAATGCAGCGTCACCCCAGAAGCTTGCGGGAGTTCCAGACTCATAAAGCATAGCACGGGCCATTTGTTGAATCATTCTGTTCATCCTTTCCACTACTCCATTTTGCTGAGGAGTCCTTGCAGCAGAAAATTCCCTTCTGATTCCATGTTCTTCACAAAAATCAAAAAATTCATCTGAGGTAAATTCCCCTCCTCGATCAGATCTGAGACATTTGATTCTGCGATCTGATTGATTTTCAACCAAAGCTTTGAATGACTTGAACTTTTCAAAAGCTTCATCTTTATACTTCATGAGTCCTATCCAACACATCCTTGAAAAGTCATCAATGAACAATATGAAATAATCTTATCCTCGAGGTGACCTCTTCCTAGTTGGACCACATATATCAGTGCGGACAAGTTCAAGTGGCCTGCTAGCTGAACCTTCCTTCTCGGGGAAATTAGTTCTGGTTTGCTTACCAAATTGACATGATTTGCATATTGTATTATCTGGAATTCTGATGTCAGGAAGATCACGAACTACCTGATGTTTGCATGCTTTCCTGATCTGGGAGGAGCTAAGATGCCCCAATCTTCTGTGCCATAGCCAATGTTCATCATTCTTGCTCAGATAGCATTATTGTTCTCCTTCTTTGAATATGTATAAATTATTTGGATTTCTTGTGCCTTTGATCACTGTTTTTCCTATGTCAATCTCACGAACAATGCATCCATTTGATCTAAATATTACCTCAGTTCGTTGATCACACATTTGACTAACACTCAATAAATTATGCTTTAAGCCATCAACATATATAACATTACCAGCTTTGACCCTCTTTTTCAACTGAGCAGAACCTTTACCCTTTATGAATGTAGGGGTGTCATTTCAAAATGATACCTTCTTTTCCCTTTCTAAGGTAGTATATGGCTAAAGTTTTCCTTTATCACCTGTCATATGTTTTGAGCATCCGCTGTTAATGTAAAAATTGATTTTCCTGTCCTTCTGCATATAAGGCAATCCCACAACTTTCTGGTTGTGGTTCTTTCTTTCTCCATGTTTTGGAACTCGATGAAGCTTTCTCCTTCTGAATTGTTTGCCGAAACCTGCTCCTACATTCAGAATCTTCATGACTGAAATTGTTATAGATAGTGCATTATATTTCATTTTCAAGAGAAAAGAAGTTATTGTAGGTTCTTTTCATGATTCCTGTCATACCCCTTTGTTTTTGAGCTTCCCTAGTCATGATGGTCTTGTAGGAAACACAATGAGCAGCTTTATGACCAAAGTTATGACAAGAGAAACATTGGCCATTGAAGAAATTCCCGCGACTATCAAATCTACCAACCATATGATTGTAGTTTCCATCTATTCTTGAGCTAAATTGAGAACAATTTACCTGTGGTCAGTTGAGGCTTCTGTTCATCCTTGAAGTAGATTGCTCTCGACAATATTTGATCATTCTTGAAGCAACTTGTCCCTGATTTACCTGGTGATCTACATCATGCTTTTGCTCTTCATTTCTCCTTGCTGCATCAAGATAACTTTTGGAGGTGGATGGCTTCTGTGCTTGCTTCTGAGATTGAGATGCTTCTTCGGAATATCCGAGACCTGTCCTGATTAGAGGAGAACGCTGCACTTTGATAATCTCATCTAAAGTTTCAGATCCTTTAGCAAATCTGAGATTAAGGGCTTTTGTTTTCTCAATTTCCTTTCTAAGTCCCACAATTTCACATTCTAACTTTTCATTGTGTTTATCCTTTTCAGCAAGTTGGAATGTTAGAGTATCTATAATCATATTCTTTTCTTCTAAACAAATTTTAAGTTTAGAAATTTCTTCATAAAGATCTTCTTCATTTATAGCATCCAAGAAATCATCATCTTCAAAAGCCATTAAAAGTCTATTATCATGACCTTGTTCATCTTCATCATTATTTGAAAGTCCATCATTGTCTTCATGAGTATAATAGTTCTTCTTACTTACATACTGTTTTCTGTTCCATCTAACAAGTTCCTTCCCTCTGTCTAGTTTATCTTTATGAGGACATTTTGCAGCATAATGGCTGACTCTTCCACAAGCAAAACATTTGAAAGGTAGCTTACCTCTGAATCTTCCAGTTCCCCGTTGAAGGTTCTTGACAAAATTTGATTCTTCCTCTTCTTCTGACATATGTCCTGGCTCATAGTAATCTCCTTTTCTTGAAGCTTTGAATGCAGCTTCTCTTCTGTCTGATGGTCCTCCTTTTCTCATTTCGTTAGCAGTTAGAATTCCGTGTAATTGTGACATGGTAAGATTCTTTAGATTCTCTTTTTCTTCTTTGGCAGAAACTTTTGAATCAAACTTAGGAGACAAAGATCTTAGAAATTTTTCAACCAAAACAACTTCTTTTATTTCTTCACCCAAGTTTTTCATACAATTTATGATCTCATATATACGTAGGAAATAGCTAGCCACACTTTCATCATTATGCATTCTGAGACTTTCATATTGAATTCTAAGAGTTTGCAATTTTGCTCGTTTTACCTACTCATCTCCTTCATAGCTCAGAACGATCTTGTCCCATATTTCTTTTGCAATTTTGAGCTGCATCACCTTGACAAATTCTGATTGAGATAGACTTCCCAATAGAGTATTGACAGCTTTTGCATTTGTTTCATACTGCTTCTTACCAGCTAAATCTGTAGGAGTTGTTGACGGAAATGTGTATCCTGTTTCCACAATATCCCAAACTTCTGTACCAAGAGATTGAAGATAGGCAGTGATTCTTACCTTCCAATAGACGAAGTTGGTCCCATCAAATATCGCTGGCCTGATAGATGCTTCCTTTTCGTAGTTTCTCATGATGATAGATCTTCCTTCAAGCGATCAAGCTTTTCCTAAAGGACCTGCTCTTGTACCAATTGTTGAAGATAATACTGAGAGGGGGGTGAATCAGTATTATCAAACTCTTTTCAATTTATACAAATATTTACAGGTGTGTACCTTCCAAACTTATAATATATTAATCTGTGTCAGAACCATATAAAAAGAAAAAATAGAGCAATAGTCACACCAAAGAACACAAGATATAAGGTGGAAACCCAATGTGGGTGAAAACCACCTGCTGCAATATGTCTCTATCTTCTTTCAATTAGAAACTTCTTTTTACAATGATTTTTTACTGGTGCAGTCCTTTACCAGTACGCAGGCTTCAACCTACAGAAGGCTACAATCTTCTCTTTTCTTTTAGGGACAATGTTATAAATTTTCATACTGGATCCATGAATCATTAAGTACATGTGAATCAACCAATCTCCTTTCCAAAAACAACTAATGAATCAACCAATAGCTTCTCAGAATGCAGTAATCAGAAAAGCAATACCAGTAACCAGACACCGATTCTGCAGCAATAGACAAAAGGCAGCCAAAATATATTTCAAGAAAAGTCCGCAACTTCACCAATAGAAACCTGCGGATATCCGCACTTCTTCTGTGTCGAGTCTGCGCAGATCCACACCCTCTCTGTCTACTTTTCTGCATAGATCTGCACCTGCGCTGTCCACTTGACTGCGAACCTCCGCACCTGATCCATCTTCTGGCCTGCGCACCTGCTCTGTCTTCTGGCCTGCGCACCTCCTCACCTGTGTCGTTTCTTGCCTACGGACCTCCAGGTATAGACACTTTATTGGTCCTTAATTATACCCCAGACTGTCAAATTCACAGATTTTATCATGTGCTAAAGAGATCTCGACCCATCAGTAGATCCGCCTTATAATGCTCAGGTTTCTCCTTGATTCAGATCTAGCTATCACCCCAAACCGATCACCAAAATTTCAGATCTTGCCCTTAAGATATTCAAAATTCACAAGTGAATAGGCCAAATGGTCTCCTTCCCTTTTTATAGTCTAGGCCTTTCTCAAACCATGTACCAAAACCATAGAGATCCAATACTAGGGATCCAAAACCGGGGTCCAATACTTTAGGTGCAAAAACCACGGACCAAACCATAGGATCAAAAGTGTTGGACTAAATACCATGGACCACCCGTAAGATTTCCCACGTGCGCACACTTTTCTCTGCATGAAAATTCGTGAATTTTGGGTCCGCACTTTTTTTTTGGAACATCTGTGAACATGTCTGTACTTTGTGAATTGTGCTCCTGCGCAGCCTGCCAAAGTCTGCATCTTTTGAATGGTGCACCTGCAGAACCAGAAAATACCACTGCTGCACTATAATTTGTCATCTAATTCATTTTTCCTACATCCCATGTATTCTACCACATCTGATATTTCTTCTGTAGACTCATCTGGTTCTTCTATGAGTGGGTTGCCGTCAAGTACAACACATACATCATAATTCCAACAATCTCCCCCTTTGGACTTGATGGCAACGATACCCTGGTTTTCCATCAAGTACAACACATACATCATAATGCCAACATGCTCCTTGTAGGTTTTAACCCCGTACAGAAATTACCTGCATACGAATTCTAAATCACAAGAAAAATAAAAATGCGAGAGCATAACACATAAAACACATATACACAGAGATTTCCCACTAGATCTCAAAACCGAGACTACCAGCTTTATTTTTCATTATGTTCCTTTCAATGTTACAATACATATTTATACATGCCGAAGCATCCAATACTATGGACCAAAAAACCATCACGTCCAATACCATGGACCAAAAAAAAACCATCGATCCAATACCATGGACCGAAAACCATTGCGTCCAAAAAACATGTGCGAAAATCATGCACAAAACCATAGGTGGGTCTGCCCAACCTAACATAGGGTCCAAAACCAAAATTTTCTAGGGCGCTACCCCGGACCCCATAAAGTGGGGTTATAGGTACCCCTCAAATCCCCTGTTAACTATGTGGAAAGAATATAACACAACCCAACACTCCTTATACCCCTGTAATGTACAAAACTCAAAAGCGAAAGATAAGGATGAGCTCTTGAATAAACTCCTTATATAGGGAGAGCAAACATGCCATGAGGTTTATGATTGATGAGGGAGCTTAGTGAATTTTCGGAAACTAGGAAGCAAGAGTGGATTGACTGACTTATGAAACATTATTACTATAAAAAAAAGATGCATAGTCACTTTTCTGTAGAAGATGCCCTCACATTATCACTATCAATTAGGATTACGTAGTATCAGTCCCAAGGAACTGTGAAATCAATGTCATTAGAGATTGTGTAGTCACTTCCATCAAGAAATATGTAATCACCGTCATCAAGAATTGCACAATCCTTGTCTTCCAAAGATACATACTCATTGTCAGGATTGCTCAGAAGAGGTTTGATATGGATGCATAAAAATATCAACATGTAAGGGAAGGTCACTTCAACACCTATAAATCTCAAAGGAAGACTTTAACACTCAAGAAATATGACTAAGCATGGCATTTATGGCTCTAAACAAAGGACACCATGATTATAAGGAGGCTCCAAAATTCAAGTGTAGGTAAAATTTTGGAGGATGTTTGTCGCAACGACAACACTTGGCGACACATTGGAGGAACTCCAACTTCTATATTCAGGGCTAACTTTGTGCATAATTCTAGTATTTAATGAAGTATTGATTTATCATGTAGACCACCTCAGCTTTCCCGTTTACCTTGGTTATAAGTATAATCTCTTGTTAAAATTGGCAACTAGGGCCAAACTCCATGTGGGTCATATTATTTATGGTAGCTGATATTTTTATTGGATCCCTCTCATTGAGAGGTGTAGGATTGATCTAAAGATCATTCAATTCCAATAAATATTTATGAAGTTATGAATTTATTTATGTTATGGACAAATTATTAAGTCAGCCAACAACGTATGTAGGCTCAGAAGCCCAACAGTCATGTCTATTCAACCTCTACATTTTAGTATAAATAGAAGAGAACTTCAAGTCATTTCTACACACACTTGGATCTCTTCCTCTCTCTACTTGTCTTTGGGGTTTAGTAGGAGGAGAGATCCTAAGGAAAAGTCGGAAAAGTCAGAAAAGATGGAAAAGCCGGAAAATCCAGAAAAGCCGGAACTGTCGGAATAGCCAGAAAAGTCGAAAAAGCTGGAAATGCCAGAAAAGCTAGAAAAGTCAGAATTGCTGGAACTACCAGAAAATCCGGAAAAGCCGGAAAAGCTGGAACTGCCAGAAAGGCCGGAACTGCTGGAAAAGCTGGAACTGCTGGAAAATCCAGAATTGCTGGAAAAGCCGGAATTGCTGGAAAATATGGAAACGCCAAAAAAGCCGAAAAAGCCAGAAAATTCGAAAAAGTCAGAAATGTCGAAACTGTCGGAACTGCCAGAAAAGCTGGAACTGCTAGAAAAGACAGAACTACCGAGAACTGCCGAAACAACCAGAGCATCTGTCTCCGAAGGAAGGCAGCATGATGTATGAGATCATGGGCAGCATATTAAGCAGCATGATGTTATGAGCATGGGCATCATAATGATGCATGATGATATGAGTATGGGCAACATGATTTATGAGATCATGGGGTCATATATCACTTCAATTAGTGGGAAAAGGGAGGGAAGGTCCGGAGGGGCTTTCGCTTCCTAATGCAAGAACGTAGTGCTTGCTGACGTTAGGAAAGCAAGGACCCGACAAGGGGCTCGACTGATAAGGAGAGGAGGGAGATGAAAAGCAGATATTATATATGTCATTATGTGGTCGGTTAATTCATTCCGATATAATATATGCATTATCTGGTGGTAATTAATGCTTCCTTGATTCTTATTGGGTGGTGGAACATAATAAGCAACATGATGATATGAGCATGGGCAGTATAATGATGCATGATGATATGAACATGGGAAACATAATGATGAATGAGATCATGAGCATGGGCAACTTGATGATGAACAAGACCATGGAAGATGCAGCATGATGAGCATCATGAAGATGAGAGTAGCTCAGTCATCAAGGTTCAACACATGTGACAGTACAACAAGGTGTCACATGGTAATGTGTGGCAAAGAGATGAGATGTCGCACTATGATAGGTGAACGATTCACCTTAGAGAATCAGTTGAAGCAATATGTCTTCAACTGATCTCATGCCGATATCAAAAGTCAAAGTGATTGATTTCTGTTGTAAATGTACTATCTCTCTTACTTTCTTTATTGAACTCTGAAGAACATAAAATAAGAATTGATCAAGGGTTTCCCCACATTGTGGGGTTTGTCCCTGGCTAGCACCACATCTTGTGTCCTCTTGTCTTGGCTTGTCTTCTACGATTTATATTTATGTTCTATCTATAGTTTACTTTATCTTGATGTGATTGCTAATGTGGAAAAGAAATTGAAATAAATTGCTCTAGCATAGAACATACCTAAAATTAACATGGTATCAGAGTTGATGTGAAGACAATGCCCAAGCAAGAGTGAAATAGTAATCACCAAAGACAATAGGGACAAGACAAAAGGATTAATGGGTTCCACATCTCTCTTCTAAGTTTGCTAAGGGTGAAGTGGAAGTAGAATATATTATCAGAATGGCACAGCGGAAGATCACTTCATTGGGAAGTTTAGATCTAAGTGTGGAAGGAAAGGTAGATGCCTTGGTTGCAATAAGTTTGGCCATCATGCAAAGGAGTGTCTGAATAGCAGAGACACATCTCTTGATGAAGATAATAATCATTCCAGTGACATATTCAATGATCAAAGGAATGATAAGTAATGCATGTCATCAAGGAAATGGTTGACCCTTCAAAGAAAGTAAGGAACCCCAGAATCTCTTTTAGGTACGTGATCGCAAGAAGAACCTGGTGTCCATCTCGGAAACAGAAGTTTAAGGTTTCAGGGTGGCACTCATCGATGGAAAGGAACGTGTTTGAAAATAGATTTTTCAAAGATGTTTTAGAGTTCAGGGTTGTATCAAGTCCACTGGGGACCATGTCCATTGACTCAGCATCGGAGGTCTGTGAGTCAGATGGTGACCGGGATGCCTGAATTCAAAAAGAACATGAAGGTACATGTCTAAGATGTACTGAAGGAAAATATTACAAGGAGACCATTCCCCTCATAGCAAGTCCACAGGTTTGGAACAACCCGTGGAGTTTGAGATTCATAACGAGAATCTCACGTATACAGGTGGAAGAAAGCCCTCCATGGCTTGAAGCAAAACACCCTGAGTGTTGTATGAGAGGATTGATAGTTGTTTGATGAAGCTGAGATTCACTAGGAGTGAAACCGATCCAAACCATTACCCGAAGGTTGTGGATGATAGACCTCTCATACTAGCACCTCATAAGGACGACCTATTTCTGATAGGTGCAAACCCTCTCATTTGCAGAAGTAAGAGGGAGTTGGATTCTGAATGTGGAATGATAAACTACAAGCCTGTGACTACCTCGAGGATATTAACTTTCAGAAGTTATATGGTAGTGATGTCGGACCAGATTTGGGAAATGCCTCTGAGTTTCATAATCTCAATCATGTTGATGTTCTTGGTGAACTCTGGACATATGTTTTGCAGCTAGCATGGTGAGCTCATATTTGGTTGAGCCTCACAGGATTGCTGCCAAGAATCCTCTGAGATATCTTTTGGGCACAATCTCTCATGGATTGAGATACACTGCCGGAAATATGAAAACTGCATGATTATTCAAATGCTGATTGGGTAGGCAGTGTGGAGGATCACTATAGCACTTCTCAGTGCTGGTTCTCTTTGGATTCTGCTTCAATATCATGGATGAGTAGGAAGCAGAAATCAGTTGTTATAAGTACCGCCAAGACCAGATACATAACTACAAGTATGAACTTGTATGAAGTTGCTTGGTTTTGGAAACTCTTCAGTGAGTACACATGATGAATACCACTGTGATTCTCTGTGACAACCAGAGATGGGATTCAATTATTGAGGAATCTCGTATTCAATGATTGCTCCAGCAAATAGACATCAGATACTACCTTATCTGGGATATGGTAAGTCAATGAGCAAGGGGGCTCCATCGCACTGAGATGATGTATAGGTCGCTACACTTTGTCAGAGCCCCGGAGAAATATCAAATTTGTGATTTTCCTGAATGACTTGGAGTCGTCGAGAGACCCTTGTAAAAGGGTCCTGTATGTTGCATACATTGAGCTTTGGGAGCTATGGGTGCTTGCGGTTCTTACTAGAGCAACATACGACCACAGGGTGACTCACGCTCCCCTGGTGGTGCACACTAGGATAGGATGATTTGCTCTCTTGTGGACAAGATGGTTCACTCTCTTGTGGGACAAGATGATTCACTCTCTTGTGGGATAGGATGATTTGCTCTCCTATGGACATGATGATTCGCTTTCCTGTGAAGAAGATGATTCTCTCTCTTGTGGGACAAGATGATTTGCTCTCTTGTGGGACATGATGATTCTCTCTCTTGTGTAGCAGGATGATTAATTCTCCTGTGAGGTCTGGATGATGTGTTCTCCATGACGATTGTGTAGTAGGATGATTAGTTCTCCTGTGAGGCCTAGATGATGTGTTCTCCATGGCGATTGTGTAGCAGGTTGATTAGTTCTCCTGTGAGGACAGGATTGATTAAGTTCTCTTGTTGAGGTATCCTACCCATGTAGTCTGGGACTCATGGGAAGTACCTCTCATCTGATCAATGAGCAGGGAAATGAGGATAGGGACCATAGTAGTACCGATGGATGTATCGCTGTATCTACCGTACTCCCTATGCTAGGATGACCTTCATTGATCTGGGATAACAGTGGTAGGAGTTGTACCCACTATGACATTGACTTCAGGTCGGTTGAGAATTGGTTTAGGACCAGTGGTACATACTTTGAGACCGACTTCAAGTTAGTAGAGTACTGGTTTGGGACCAGTGTAGGAGTTGTACCTACTATGAAACTGACTTCGGGTCGGTTGAGGACTGGTCTGGGACCAGTGGTACACACTCTGAGATTGACTTCGGGCCAGTGGAGAATGGTATGACATATTCTTGATCAATTCTTCTTCTTCATGGTTCAACAGAGCTAAGTTGAGAAGAGCAGAACCAGTAGACCTGAGCAGAGCAGAGAAGAGCCAACAGAGTTGAGCAGAGAAGAGAAGAGCCTTTAGAGTTGAGCAGAGTAGAGTAGAGCCAACAGAGCCAACAGAGCTGAGCAGAGTAGAGCAGAGCCAATAGAGCTAGCAGAGCCAGTAGAGCTGAGCAGAGTAGAGAAGAGCCAACAGAGCCAACAGAGTAGAGCAGAGCCAGTAGAGCTGAGCAGAGCATGCGGAGCCAGCGGAGCTAAGCAGAGCTGAGCAGAGCCAGCAGAACAGAGCAGAGCCAACAGATCCGGGCAGAGCAGAGCAGAGCCAACAGAGCTAAGCAGAGCTAGCAGAGCTGAGTAGAGCTAAGTAGAGATGAGGAGAGTAGTGCGGGGCACTGATGGAAGAGATAGTATAGTTGGACATATGGATCAGAGGATGGAGTTATCCCTAGTTGAGAGGGAGTGTTAAAATTGGCAACTAGGGCCAAACTCCATGTGGGTCATATTATTTATGACAGATGATATTTTTATTGGATCCCTCTCATTGAGAGGTGTAGGATTGATCTAAAGACCATCCGATTCCGATAAGTATTTATGAAGTCATGAATTTATTTATGTTATGGACAAATTGTTAAGTCGGCCAACAACTTATGTAGGCTCAGAAGCCCAATAGTCATGTCTATTCAACCTCTATGTTTTAGTATAAATAGAAGAGGACTTCAAGTCATTTATACACACACTTGGATCTCTTCCTCTCTCTACTTGTCTTTGGGTTTTAGTACGAGGAGAGATCTTACGAAAAAGATGGAAAAGTTGGAAAAGTCGGAAAAGCCAGAAAAGTTGGAACCGCCAGAAAAGCCAGAAAAGCCGGAACTGCCAGAAAAGCCAGAATAGCCAGAATAGCCGGAAAAGCCAGAAAAGCTAGAACTGTCGAAAAAGCCGTAACTGTCAAAACTACCGAAAAAGCTGGAACTGCCAGAAAAGTGAAAACTGTCGAAAAATCCGGAACTACTGGAAAAGCTAGAAACACCGAAAAAGATGGAAATACCAGAAAATCCAGAAAATTCAGAAAAGCCAGAAGAACCGGAAAAGCCGGAATTGCCGGAACTGTCGGAACTGCCAGAAAAGTTGGAACTACCGGGAACTGCCGAAACAGCTAGAGCATTTGTCTCTAAAGGAAGGCATCATGATGTATGAGATCATGGGTAGCATAATAAACAACATGATGATATGAGCGTGGGCAGCATGATGATGCATGATGATATGAGTATGGGAAGCATGATGTATGAGATCATGGGCAACATAATAAGCAACATGATGATATGAGCGTGGGAAGCATAATGATGCATGATGATATGAGCATGGGCAGCATAATGATGAATGAGATCATGAGCATGGGCAGCTTGATGATGAATAAGACCATGGAAGATGCACCATGATGAGCAACATGAAGATGAGAGCAACTCAGTCATCAAGGTTCAACACATGTGACAATACATCAAGGTGTCACATAGTAATGTGCAACAAATAGACGAGATGCAACACTATGATAGGTGAATGAGTCACCTTAGAAAATCAGTTGAAGCAATATGTCTTCAACTGATCTCATGCCGATATCAAAAGTCAAAGTGATTGACTTCTGTTGTAAATGTACTATCTTCTCACTTTCTCTGGTGAAATTTGAAGAACATAAAAGAAGAATTGATCAAGGGTTTCCCCACATTGTGGGGTTTGTCCCTAGCTAGTGCCACATCTTGTGTCGTCTTGTCTTGGCTTGTCTTCTATGATTTATATTTATGTTCTATCTGTAGTTTACTTTATGCTGATGTGATTGCTAATGTGGAAAAGAAATTAAAATAAATTGCTTTAGCATAGAACATACCTAAAATTAACATCTCTTCTATCTGCTTTTTGGACTAAACACATTTACAAGGCTTACTCTATCTCAATTGTTACCATCTAGGATAAGGATAATATATATTCATGAGTTTAGGATGATAAAAGTTTCAGTTCCATCTCTAGTGTTTCTCTGCTGCTAGCAAGCCAGTTCAGTACCCCGACGGAGTCAGTTTCAGGAAATACAAGTATTACTTCACTATCAGTGAGCCTGTGAAGTTTCTTGCTCCACCTCTCTGCACAAGAAGCCTTTCCCTTCTTTCACACCTTATTTTATTTTCAATATGCTCATTGGAATTTTATCGACATTTATATCGTCAGGGTGTAATAGGGATTCCGACTTATTGAGAGCATGAGAGGTCATTCCTTTAGATACTATTATATACCTATGAAATTAATATGCTCACTCTTAGTTTTCTCCATTCCATTTTCTACATGATTGTATTAGCAAGAAAAAAACCATTCAATTACAATACCGAGGAAAGGAATGAAGATCCTAAAACATGTACGAGCATCATGGTTCTACTTATAGATTTCTGTTTGAATGAATCATATTTTCCATCCAAACATCATTGAATTTAAAGATATGTATACCCAAGTAAAGAATGGGATCATAGATTAGCTAAGCATTTTTCTTCATCACAATTTATGTTTCAAAGCTTCGCCATGTTGTCTCTTAATCCAGATAAAATAAATTTACATGCACGGTCTTATTAAACAAAACACAAAAGAAAATACATGACACGAAAAGAAAGAAACAATAGGAAAACAAAACAAATGTAATACTAAAATGAAAAGAAACATGCAAGACAGAAAGAGGAAAAAAAAGAAAATGAAAAGAATATATGAGGAACAAAATGCAGGGTCAATGCAATGCAAAAGAGAGGATAAATGCAGCTAGGCCTACTCCTAATCTAACCAGCTAGAAGGTTAGGGCTAAGTGAAGTGAAATTTCCAATTGAACCAGTCAAGTTACTCCTGACCAGTAAACTAAAATATATGATCAATTAATAACCATATAAAAAATTTACATAAATAAATATGTTTACTTGAGTTACTTGTACGTAAGAATGAAGGTCAAGACTGTAAGCATAAAAAATGTGCTTCAACAACTTTCTCTATCCAGCCTAGAGGCTTAACACAAGAGCAAGAATGATGAACATGAATATATTGAGAATACCTCTCAAACATACATCCATACGTGTTAAGTTCAATATAGCATAGGAACTTATTTTTAACAATTTAACTTGTCAAATATGATTCCTCCAACTAGCCGATGATTGGATCATAAAAAAAATCAGATTGAAAATTTTGCAATGAAAAATCTTTAATTATCAAACTCGTATTATGAGAAATATTAGGCGAAGGAAATGTAAGTTGATCTACTTCATCAATATTGTGGGGACATGACATAACCATCAACAAATGTTGAAGTGCCTCAACCTGGAGACAGGAATATGTACGGCGTGGCGATGAATTGAATGGAAACCAACAATTGTCATCAAATAAACTAGAGGCAAAATAATTGATAAGATGACAAGTGTTGAAGCTAATATGTTGAACAAATATGATAGTTGATGCATGAGATGTTCCGTTATTTAAATATAAGGACATTTTAATTTGAGAAACTTCACAAGCACTTTGAACTAAAAAATCTTCCTCCTCGCGATGATGCTCATAAATGATTAGTTCTTCTTTTCCAGTGTAAGAGATAATTACTCTATATTTGATTATAAACTAGACTAGCAATATGAAAGTCAAAAAAATTAACACTGATTGGTGGTATAGCTAAATCCCAAAACAAATTAGGATACAAATAATATTAAAACCAATTTGACCAAAGATTGGAAACGCGAGTTGAATCAAATCAGACCTTGATAGTAGCTTAAGGATTTAGGTTCACCATATGATTCAAGCTTATGAGGATAAATTGTGTTAGAAAGATGATTAACACCAAAAAGATAAGAAGTTGATCATTCATGGAAGAATTCTACATGGAGAAACATTACAATTGGTGATCTTTGTCTTGAAAATCAGAATGAAATCTTCAAAGTTGTGTATATTTGTGAAGGATATGCATTCCAACCCTACGTTAGATAAAAGAGATTTGTATGAACAAGAATTAGCCAAACATGAATATTCTGTTCGATTATAGACGTCTTGAGGATTAAGCAAACCAACTTGAAAACGTTGAAAATCATTCAAGAGTGAGGTTATATCCAATGAAAAAATTATGAGAAAAAATTATGCGAGAAAATTCTAATCTAACCTAATTCGAGGACCTCATCAGGATTGCGAGAACCTGACATAATCATCAACAAGATCTGAAGTGCCTCGAATTCCTGACGAGTCCCTAAAATTTCAAGTGTTGAATGGTTAAATTTTGAAAGCATATCTAGATGAGCATGCGTGTGAAGAAAATTGTCACCAATTACTTCAACAAGATCATTCTTCATCTGATGGTAGTTGTTAGAATCAACAATTTCATCAAATGTCTTAACATCACCAAATGTATTACCCAAATTATAATAAATATGTTCAGTGATTACTGCATCATCTTCTTCATCATTGGAATCCTTACCAAATTCATTAAAGCAAAAATTGGAAGAACGTGATGTACCAATTGATTTATTACACATATTTCGACATAAGGTCTGGAGAGCTGAGGGATAAATTCCTATTAGAAAATTTTCCATGATCAAGTCAGGTTCCAAACCAAAGCTTTGCAAATCCAATTCTTCTTTTGAAATAAAGAGATCATCCAATGTACTTGGTAACTCATCACAATTCATGTTAGTGGAATCATGTTATCAGAGTGATAGTTGTCCAAGCCTTCATCTCAGTTAATAGCTTCAATTTCATTTGAATGATTACCATGATTACACGATTCTTGATTAGCTAAGAACAAAGGAATAACATATTGACATAGAGGAATTTGAAATAGGGAAGAAATATTAAAAGTGACTTTATCCTTTTTCTCCTATGCCTATGAAATGTGACCACCTTGTACCTAATTAGCGTGTGAACCAACAGATTGAAAATCAAGAGTATCTGAAGAAATTACTGGTGAAGCATATTGATTAAGCGAATCAAGGTACATAGAGTCATGGGGTGTAAATGATAGAGGATGAAAGTTATCCCTTAAGGAAGAAATACTTTCAATCAGATTATATTCAAGATTTGAATAATGCATATCAATCTTCAGCTTAGGCTCCATGGATTTATTAGAAAATTCAAAGTTTTCCTAAATAATATCTTATCCATGGGGGAGGAAATGAAGATGGGATAAGTAGATCAACAATTTGATTTTCATATTTCCAAAATCTAACGTCGGAACAAGAGACCATTTATTTGGTAATGAAAAAGGAGGAGGAGAAGGAACAAAATGGGTAACATATTCCTCCTTTGAGATTTGAAGTGTCTCATGACTGAGAAGAGTTGGAAAAATCAAATTTGGGATCAGACTTGCTTGATTTGTGTTTTAAAGAGTACTATTATTATAATATGATCCACCACAAACTAGGAATTGAGATTCAAATTGATTTAAAAAGATTTGAACCAAATACCAAAACTTTTCACCCATGAAATTCCATTCCACATCCTCTTTAAGAAATTCCAAACAAAAATGAAGAAATTTATCAAAAAAATACTCTAATGATTCATTGGATTTCATTCTAAGATAATTTATCCTCTTACATGTATCTTGATAATCATACCTTTCAAAATCTTCATGAAGCCCCTTAACAAGTTGTTCGAATGAAAGAATAGAAGCAGTTGGTAACGTATGACACCATAGCTTCACATGACCTTCAAGGGTTAGGGTGAACAACTTGGACATGACATACTTACAATGTATCCCATTAGAAAGAAAAAAATGAAGAAATTGAATCACATGTCCATGGTTAGTTAGTTCACCCTTACCACCAAACTTAAATTGAGAAAGTTATAAATTAGTTCCATGGGGATTGTAAGGTTTTATCTATTAGAAAAACATCTTGGTATTATTATTTGGGAATGACCCATTTAAAGATGAATATTTAGAACATACTCAACAATATCAAATTTTCATCTGGCCCTCCTACTACCACTTGTTGAAAATGTTGGAAATCTTCCAACAAAGGGGGTCTCCCCAGTACGAAGTCCCAATTAGACCTCACACCATTTGGGGTCGGAGCCATATCTAGGTAATAGGACCGACCACCATTATTCTTAGGGAATTTCCTTGGCTGCAATTATCAACATAAGAGATTATGTAAACAACCTTTGAAACATGCAAGTGAGTTGACATTGTGAGACATACAATTGTAATGTATATAAGGCACTTCCACAGAAGGGAAAGAGAGAATGAGCCTCTAGAAGAAGAGTAATAGTACTATCCTAAAAGAGACACACAAGAGCATGGGAATAATAGTTAGTCAACCTGCAAATTAGTTCACAAGATAATAATAATCATAAAATCAAATAATAATGCACATTCAACAAGATTCATACCAAAGCCAACGAAATAGTTCATTTTCATTAGTATGTGTAAACATAAACATACACCACAAATAATGAAAAACTATTCTTACAATCATTCACGACATATGCATGAAAGTGTGTCGGCTCTAAGAGCTTCCTATATTAAGTGAAAGTCCCAAGATAAATGATTATAACAATGCAACACTAGCCCCAATAGTGGACATTAAGTCACCACTTGCTTCTCCAAATAATGATGGTCTCCTCAGTACGAAGTCCCAACTAGACCTCACACCATTTGGAGTCGGAGCCACGTCTAGATAATAGGACCGACCACCATTATTCTTAGGTATTTTCCTTGGCTTCAATTATCAACATAAGAGATTATGTAAACAACCTTTGAAACAAGAAAGTGAGTTGACATTGTGAGACATACAATGGTAATGTATATAAGGCACTTCCACGAAAGGGAAAGAGAGAATGAGCCTCTAGAAGAAAAGTAATAGTACTATCCTAAAAGAGACACACAAGAGCATGCAAATAATAGTTAGTCAACTTGCAAAGTAGTTCACAAGATAAAAACAATCATAAAATCAAATAATAATGCACATTCAACAAGATGCATACCAAACCCAATGAAATAGTTCATTTTCATTAGTATGTGTAAACATAAACATACACCACAAACAATGAAAAAATAATCTTACAATCATTCACGACATATGCATGAAAGTGCGTCGGCTCTAAGAGCTTCCTATATTAAGTGAAAGTCCCAGGATAAATGATTATAACAGTGCAACACTAGCCCCAATAGTGGGACATTAAGTCACCACTTGCTCCACCAAATAATGATGTTCTCTCCTATGCCAAGCTGTAGAAATGGAAATAAATTTACTACTAATAATTAATTTTAACTTAAAACAAGAGACATATATTTATTCTACTATTATGTGGAAAATGAAAACACACGATAGAAACACATGCAATATAATGCAACCATCAAAACACAAGGAACACAATGATTTTACAGGGGAAACCAACTGCGAAAAACCCCTCTGCTTATTTGCATTAATTCAAATGAGAATATGGAACAATTACAATGCATGCTTCACACATGAAGCATGCCCTGCACCGCAATTATGATCTCCTACTCACTGACCTGCTCTGAAAAACACTTAGCCAAAATAGGCCTCAACCTTCCTCCTATTTCCTTGTGCAATCCTTGAGTAAATTAGACCCTAAAAAATAGGAGAATTCCCTATTTCCTTGTGAAAATCCTGAAGGAATTGATAACCTTCTCTGATGGAAAACTTGAACATTTAACTAGTATACAACAATAAAAAAAAATTATGCCTTTTTTCCCACCACTCAACTAGTCAAATTGAATTCCATGCATGACTAGGGGTATTTTTAGTAAATTGATCAGTTAACTGAGAGATCAATGAGTTAACAATTGTTATAACTACTCAATTGAACCCTTATTGACTCCATTCTAGAATAGATCTCAAATAACCGAGATTAACTAACAATAACTCCACTAGATTTCTAGATTTTAGCAATCAACCCATGAACAACTCTACTTCTAGCCTACAAACTCGAATTTATTGATTTAACTAGGAGAAAAATCCATGTCACTATAGCTAACTACAGTCCATGTTATCCCGTCGATGTGGAAAATCAAATTTCTCCATTTGACTAAGGCACAAGTCAAATGAAGCATTTTCTTGCTACAATTTCAACACTCCCTCTTAGCAAGAAAATGGTTCTGCACAACCCCAATCCTACTCCTCTATGAATGTACTGTAACAAAAATCCCTCTCACTATTTTTGTTGCAATTGCAACAAATACAACTGAGAAGCATCCAAAACACTGAATCAACTATGTCTATGAGCTGCAACTGTCTCCTGAGTCTCTCACTACTATTAGCCTGCAACTGTAGCTTAAGATATGATTGCATCTACTAACAATGATCCTTCTGATACTAAATATTGTGGTCCCATGTAACAAGCATACTGATCCATGAGAAAAATAAACTACAACTGCTACTTCTCTCCTATGGACCTTGCCCAAATATTTTCAACTCTAGGACTAAGGCTCTACATCGCCCCACCTAACTCCTAGAGGTATAGCTGCATGCATGGAAAAATATACCTCTAGATTGTAGATATTTTTAACTTGGACACCAATTTTATTTACTAGTTCAGGAGTGACATGCTTCAGAAAAGCTTCCCCTTAATGAACACCACATCATATCCTTTGTCCTCCAATACAACTACCTAAATTAAATTTTTCTTCAGCCCAGGCACATACATTACATTTTTCAGGTGAATATGGGAGCTTGACTACCACTTAAAGGTGATAGTGTCAATCCCTTTGGTACTATACCTTCCATCATATCCAAGTTATATGTATAATTATAGGTCCTTCTCCTCTAGCTTACTGAAGAACTCCTTATTTCTTGTCATATAATATGAAGCAAAATATTCTCAGTACCATTCACTGCCTCTTATTGTGCTTTCCATGCAAGAAATGAGTGTGAAATCCAACTCGAATTGTGATGCAAGACCATATCCTCCTTCTCTTGTTGTAGGATCCTTACTGGATTTCTTGTGTCGACAATTGGTTGCATAGTTTCCATACTAATGGCAGTGAGAACATTTAATTTTACTAAGGTCTTTCTTCTTTGCATTGCTCTGGATGGATTTTTGCCTCGCCTTGGGCCTTCTTGAATTTGGAATTATTTCCTTTTCCAACTATAAAATAATTGTCTTCCTTATCAGATCCGGATGAGACTCCATTTCTAGTGTTTCTCCTAATCTCCTCCTACACCAAGTCATACCAAATTATCTCCCAATTTAGGAGTTTGCCTCTTCCATTAACTGAATCTTGATAACTATGCCAAGACTTTGGAAGAGCAAGGAGTGCTAAGATCACAAGATTAGATTGTGGCACAATCCCTCCTACTCCTCCAAGTTCATCTCTAACATGAGTGAATCTAGATATGTACTCAACAATGGTTTCATCTTTATGCATTCAAATATTCCTGAGCTTATCTTTCAATGCCGATTTATTGGCATCACTGCTACTTTCAAATAAATATGTGAGGGTTTTCCACATTGCATAAGAATTCTACTTTCCATGAAAGATTGAAACCACACGATCTCTGACACCCTCCAGGATATTCCTCCTGCCTTTTGTAGTATCTTTCTTCCATTGTACTAGTTGTTGTGCATCTGATGTTGTTGGTTTTGGAATATCAATTTATGTGTACTCCAATACTCCATTGTCATCCAACACAACTTCCATTTTGTCTTTCCGAGCTGTGAAATTCGAAGTTCCCTCCAATTCATACTCAAGCATCAATCCATAGAAGGACATTGTTCTTGCACTAATGAAAATTTTCTCCATAAACTCAACAATTTGAAATTTATCTGAGAGAAAATCTGGAACAAGGTTTCTATGTAGTCTTTTGTAGCTATGATACCATGTAGAAATGGAAATAAATTTTCTACTTCTAATGAATTCAAACTGAAAATAAGAGACACAAATTTGTTCCACTATTTTTCGGAAAGGAAAACACATGATAGAAACACATGCAACAACATGCACCCATCAAAACACAAGGAACACAATGATTTTACAGTGGAACCCAATTGGGTAAAACCCCTCCACTCTTTTGCATTAATTCAGATGAGAATATGGATCAATTAAAATTACTGAATCACACATGAAGCATACCCTGCACTGTAATTATGATCTCCTGCTCACTGACCTACTCTGGCCAACACTTAGCCAAAATATACCTCAACCTTTCTCATATTTCCTTGCTCAATCCTTGAGGAAATTAAACACTAAAAAATAGGATAATTCCCTATTTCCTTGCGCAAATACTAGAGGAATTGATCACTTTCTTTGATCCAAAACCTTTACACTCAACAAGTATACAAAAATAAATAAAATTATGACTTTTTTCCCACCACTCAACTAGGAAATTCGAATTTCGTGCATGAATAGGGATATTTTTAGTAATTTGATTAGTTAACTGAGAGATTAGTGAGATAA
Organism: Pinus taeda; assembly: GCA_000404065.3. Classification (NCBI taxonomy): domain Eukaryota; kingdom Viridiplantae; phylum Streptophyta; class Pinopsida; order Pinales; family Pinaceae; genus Pinus; species Pinus taeda. The sequence continues at coordinate 39,572 of APFE030285944.1, forward strand.
AAACTATTTTAACTTTGAAATTAAGGAGGACAAACAAGAGGATTGAAAATTGAAAATTATAAATTAAAGTGTTTTAAGTTCTAGATAGATGTATTTTAAAATAATTCCTCTTTTACCTCAACATTCTTCAAGATGGAGACTTAGACCCTTAGGCACTTGAATGAATACAGATAGGGTTTCTACATTTGAATTTAGTGACTGGTGTTCCCTGTTGGTCTCTTCCCTGGCCTCTTGGCATGTGGGGATCTCATCGACTGACACAATACTGAATAATTAGCAATTATCGGTTGGCCTGAATCTCTTGAGGATCTCCCATCACTATTTGCCGACTAAGATGGAGGATGATTTGGTGGACTACTTGGAAGTCCCATAGCCATTTGTGCCCATTTGAATAGTCACTCCACCTCACCTTCCTGTCTCGACATCATCGGCAATTCTATAGCTCTCGACTTCCTTGGCAAGTGACCCTAGGGTTTTCTTGTCATCCATTAATTCTTACCCTAGATCATTGGATTAGATCCCTCATCTGACGCCTGACCCATTGTTATCCTCTTTTCCATGTTATGGCTCCCCTAATTCCTCTTTCTTTCTTCCACTTTTTGACTATTCCCCTCCTTCTCCGACATCCCTTTAGTTTCTTTCTTCTTGTCTGGACCTGACCCTTTCCTCTATCCCACCAGGTCATCTGAGAAACCCTTCCATTGAGGCTTATCTAACCTTTTCCCATCTTAACTTGGGTCATCATAGCGTACTTACATCGGCCCTAAATTATCCATCTTTTCCACTTTATCCTCCACATAATCATTAGGCAACTCTCCCTTTTCATTTGGCTCTTTTGAGGGTAAAGTGACTCAGACTGTGAAGAAGTCCAAGTGTATCAAGGTGGGGAATAAAGGGATCTCACTAACCCTCAGTGATATACTACAGATGGGAGATGTACTTGATACTACTAACAGAGTCCTGGTTAGCCAAGTCGCGGTTCGATCGTATAAGTTAGCTTAGCTCAAGTAGTGGATCATTGAAATTTGGGGTCCAGTTCTTGAATAATTACCCTCGGTGGTCACCCTATCTCGCGGATGGTTCACTCTTTGATTTCAGTGTCTAGAATATGTTAGTTGGGTCCTGTCAAGGTTTTTGCATATTCAATTGGACCTAGTTTTTCTCAAGTGATGGAGTCCATTATTTGACCTGGATCGTGAAAAATTGGGGGATGGGTCCATCTAGGCTCGAATGCCTAGCCTTATGCTTCATCTTTGGTTTGAAGATATCTTCAAGCGCATCAGGAACCTGCTCGAGACATTTCTGGACTATGAAAAATATTACATTGTATCTGGTAACATGGCTATGGTACATATCCTAGTACATATTGACACTTGTGAAGGCCTGGAGGAACACCTGACTATTCAATAGAGAAACACCACACGTCTACAAATTCTTGATTATGAAGGAATGTCATTTAGGTGTCGGCATTGTCATAAGGTTGGACACCTATATAAGGAATGCCCTCTAGTTGCTACCATCTATGTATCTGAGCCTCTGTCTAAATTTAATGGAGCATAAGTTTTGAATGGAACATAGGAAAATCGGCACCCAAAAGCTGTTGGTCGATCTCGAATATCAAAAGCTTAGCTGCATGGATCGTGCTCAGAGCCAGTTTGATCTCCTTCACCTCACATCACCAAATCTCACGCAACAACAACAATCCTCACTCTGGGTAATACTTCCTCCTCCTCCCCTATTTCTCTTCCCTGTATTATTGATTCACATTTTTTTGGATCTTTATCTTAATGCATATCATCTGCATTCATACAATCTCCTCTTATTTGTCCCTTTGTATCCCTCCCTCCCACCTACTCTGATACCCTCCCAACTATCCCTCAGATTCTGCTTTCTACTCCGTCATCTGAGGCATCGCATGTCTCTTGAACGAACCATCCATATCAACTTCACTCCCTGGTCAAATCATCATCTGATGTTTGTTGTGGCCTTGGTATTGTTCCCCTTCCGAGATCCTCCAAATATACCAGGGACAAACATTCTCATATGTCCAAGGCTATTCATCAAGCTATAATAGATGCGACCAAGGGTAGACAACTAACCATTTATAGGGTCCTTAGAGCAGTGGACACCGTTTCCTCATTTTTTCCATGAAGTGGCTCTCTTTCAATTGCCGCGGGATGGCTAGTCCTGCCAAAAAACTAGCCTTTCAGAGACTTATTGAATTGAGAACGTGGACATCATATTCTTACAATAAACCCTCTGACTTATTAATCAAATTATCCCTACCCTCGAAGCCCTTGTATATGGATGACAATTCCATGCATTATATGTACGTGGTCGATCTGGTGGCATTGCATTTGGTTTCAATCCTATGGAAGTCAAGCTTCTCAACATTTGGGGAGGTGATGGATTAATTGGGGATGACATCTTTTCTTTTGATCTTGGGAGGGATCTGAGATTGATTAATATTTATGGACCCTATCACAATTGGGATGACGTTTGGGACAATTTTCTCAATTTATCTTTTATGCAAGCCGACAACATCATCATGGGGGGAGACCTCAACTTCTCCATTGGACATGCAAAATCTTGGGGAGGGCATAGGTTGACCCACTATCTGGTTCCATTGATATTCTCTTGGAAGAGCACCACCTCATTGATATCCCCATGGCTTGGCCCCAATCCACTTGGAGGAACAAAAGAATTGGGGACACTATGCTTGCCAGAAGATTGGATGATTTCCTCATTAAAGAAGCACTTATTGGAAGCCTCTCTCTGTACAGACAATTTGTGGTATCGGGAGGATTATCAAACCACTCTCCCATCTACCTTGAGATTGCAGGAGTAGATCGCAATCCAAAAGCCCCATTTTAGTTTAATGCGACTCGGCTCAAGGATGAGGAGTACACCAAAATGGTCTCTGATTATTGGAAATCTCACCCTCCTACTCCCTGTCAGTCTCATACTAAATGCATTGGTACAAAAATTCAATGTCTTAAGTGGAAAAAAATAGAATGGGCCAGAGTCAAAAGGACAAGGGAAAACCTCAACCTCAAAAATATTTAACATGAGCTTGCTAATTTAGAAGATGTGGATGGAAGAGGTTTTGACTTTGTTGAATCTAAAGACTGCCTCATTCAAAGATGAGAGGAAAAAATACTTAAGGGCATAGAAGAAACATGGAGACTTAAGATTCGAGCCATATGATTACAATTTGGGGATGACAACACAAAGTTTTATCATCATTTTGCAAATGGTCATCATGCTATCAACACTATATGGCATTTGGATAATGATATTGGACAACGGGTTCAATCCTTCAATCAACTAGCCTCTCTCAACACATCACATTTTAATCAACTATTCAAAGCACCTCTGGAAGCTATTCTAGCATAGATTAACAAAGTAGCTAGATTTTTCCCTATATTTGTTGATCAGGAAGTTGTTGAAGATCTCACCAAGATAGTATCGATGGGAGAATTGGAAGGTACTCTAAAATGGTTCAAGGAATACAAGAGTCCTAGGCCAGACAGTTGGCTGGTTGAATTTTATCTAGCCTCCTTTGAAGTGCTAGGCAATGATCTTCTTCAGGTCATTCAAGAATGTAGGGTTAGTGGTCGAATGTATGATGCATTCAATTTGACATTCATCGCCCTTATTCCAAAATTTGATTCCCCTCAGACCTTCAATGACTTTCGACCTATATCTCTCTGTAATTGGATATACAATATCATCGCCAAAATCATTACTAACCGCTTAAAGCCTATTTTATCTAGCCACATCTCTCCCAAACAGTTTGATTTCCTTAATCATCATCAGATCCATGAATCCATTGGAACTACTCAGGAGGTTCTTCACTCTTTCAAGATCAAGAGGCGAAAAGGTATGATACTAAAGATTGATTTATCAAAGGCCTTTGATCGTACCAGCTGGCTGTACTTGAGAATTATCTTGACTCATCTGGGATTCCCTATTGTATTCACCAACTAGATCATGAGTTGCGTATCCAATGTCTCATATAATGTCCTTATCAATGGATTTTCCTCTCCATTTTTTCATGTTGAGCGAGGTCTTAGAAAAGGATTTCCACTCTCTCCCCTACTGTTTTGTTGGTCATGTAAGGATTGAGTCATCTTATCATAAAGCAAAGAAGACTTGACAGACTACATGGTATTAAAATAACTAATAGATGTACTATCTCACACTTGTTTTTTGTTGATGATGTCCTAATTTTCCTTAATGGATTGATTGGTGATTCATCTATTTTATTTTCTATTCTCAAGTATTTCTGCCTAGCTACTGGAATGGAATGAAATCAACAAAAACAGACTCTAACTATTGTTGGATGCTCAGAATATGAAGCACACTATGCCCATAAGAGATTTTATTTCTCACTCCTCCCCTTTGAAGATGGTCTCAAATACCTTGGATTTCAGCTCACGCCCATTCACTACAAAATTGCTGATTGGATATGGCTAGTGGCTAAGATAGAAAGGAGACTAAATATATGGCACCACAAATGGATTTCTAGGGCAGGTTGCCTCACTCTTATTAAATCTGTTATGGAAGAAACAACGGTGTATTGGATGTCTTTGACTTGGATTCCAGGGGGTATTTTATCTAGAATTCAACAATTTTGCTACAAATTTTTATGGAAGGGGAAGTAAGAAGGCCATACTTATGCATGTGTCAGATGGGATCACATTGCCCTACCTAAGAAATGGGGAAGATGGGGGATGAAAAACCTTGATGCCTTTGCAAAAGCACTTGCTGCCAATATGGGATGGCAAGTTCTCATTGCAAAGAACTTATGGACTGAGGTGGTCATTTAGAAATATATTATTCCACTCCACCTCCTTGATTGGATCAGGTGCCCCTCATGGAATATATCTAATATTTCCACTATCTGGTGAGCAATTTTGAACTCCATATCCTACATTCGTGATGGATTGGCTTGGAGGATTGGATATGGTAGCTTTGTCTGCATTATAATGGATCCTTGGTATGGATGGGGGAATGCATATTTTCTTCCTCCAGATCTCATACATTTTCTCTCAAGCACAAGTATCTCACGCCTTTCCCACATTGCAGACCCGGACAACTCCACTATATTCTCTCAAGCCTAGAAATCTGTTGATGAATTAGGCATTCTAGATAATTGGCGTGATGATTGGCTCTCCTACACAAATTGTATTTTTGAATCTGATGTTTTGATTACAGAGGGTGAAGATGAACCCATTTGGGCTCATGCACTGCATGGATCCTATTGTCCAAAGGATGGTTATTCAATTATGTTTTTTGATCATAAGCCCCCTATTATTGACTGGTGGTGGTGCACTATTTGGAAGTTGAAGGCACCACCTAGAGCGAAGTTATTCATGTGGTGTATCCTTCGTAATAAAGCTCCGAAAGGGGATAGCTTACAGAGGTGCTCATTTCAAGGACCAACCTAGTGCATCCTCTTTCAACAGGCAGCAGAATTAGTAGAGAACCTTTTTCTTCACTACACTATCACCACTTCTTTCTGGAATCCTGTTCTTTTGTCTATTCAAGTATCCAATAGATGGCATGGGGAAAATATTCAAGCAACTTGGAAATCATGGTGGTCTGCAGCACAACCCACCAAAATAAGGAACCTTCCCCTCCTGATCTATTAGTGGATATGGTCGCACAAGAATAAGCTCATCTGTAAGGGCATTGCTCCTCACTGGACACATGCATTTTCTCATCTCATCTCAATATATAATAGTATCCCAGAGGATGATCGACCACAACCACATTGCACTGTCATTGCTGAAACTATTGACAGAAACATTCCATGGGCATATTTTGATGGACCAGCTCAGCAGAATGGTTGTGGTGGGGGAGTGCTACTTCACCTTACTGAAAATCATTTTTTCAAAATTCAGGTGGGTTTGGGAGATGGAACTAACAATTATGCTAAACTCATAACTCTCAGACATTTGTTATACTTTTCTCTCAATAAGGGATGTAGACACATTTAGATTTTTGGAGATTCCAAACTCATCATAAATTGGTTCAATCAACAATCTATTTGTCACATGCACACACTCAGGGAACATCCTGGATGAGACTTACCTAGTGAAATCATAATTTGACACTATCACTTGTCATCACATCTACATGGAGTGCAACCAGATTTCCAATAGTCTATCCAAGGAGGTCACGCTCCATCCTTGGGGGATTTGGATGATCCAGGAGCAATCAGGGAACGACTTCTACCAGTACTTCCACAAATCATACGAGGATCAACAAATTGATGTGGAAACCATGCCTTGATTTTTGATGATCTAGATATTAGGCAGTCTTTATATTTCCAGTATTTCTATGTATATATATTTAGCAAACATGTAATTTGGTATCTTCTTATTAGTCTCCCGTCCCAGGATAGATTTTTGATAGTTTTTTCAGATATGTGGAAATAACCACTCTTTATTGCATATGCTTCTTGAAGTAGCTACAACATGTAATTTTCAACATCTTAATGAAAATTATGATTTTTCCCTAGGGAAAAAAAAAACAACTGTTATAACTTCTCAACTGAACTCCTACTAACTACATTCTATACTAGAATTTAGATAACTGAGTTTAACTACCAATAACTCCACTAGATTACTATATTTTAAAATCAACCCATTCAGAACTCTACTTCTAGCATACAAACTAAAATTTATTGATTTAACTAGGAGACAAAGCCATGTCACTCTAGCTAACTGCAATCTAACTCACCTTGCTAATGTGGAAAATTGAATTTCTCCATTTAACTAAGGCACAATTCAAATGAAGCCTTTTCTTGCTACAATGTCAACACAAGCTAGAAAAGCCAAGGTGAAAATTCATTTTGCTTGAGTTATGAGGGTGTATATATAAAAAATGAGGCAACTCTCCACCTTCCATGTGACTCTTGACCTCCCTCACGACTCTTGAGCTTCTACTATGACTCTTGAAATTCTTACATGACTCTAGGAATTCCTGATGAATTTTGACATTCCATGTGTGACTCTTGGGCTTCGAAACATTTTAAATTTTCTCATTTTTTGAAATTACATAATTACATTCCACAAATAATGTGGAAAAAATACATTGGACCAAACAACACTATTGTGTTGACAATTTGAATGAACATAATTTGTTGTCTATGACATGAGAATTCATTATGATGTATCAATTTGAGGTTCCTTCCTTCACTGCTATGTCTTCAAGTTGATGATTGATATATGATGTGCTTAATCTTCACCCTCCAAAGGGCCTTGATGAGTTTTGGAACCTTTAAATGAACACGAGTTTCCATCTCTTTATCTTGGTCCAAGATTCCTTTACTCCTACATGATAGCATTCCACAAGTGTCATTATTGAAACTCTCCTTGTTGACCTCCTTGATCATCATCTTGCGATTATAGGATGATAGCACCTGCATACAAAGTTTACTCATGACAAGACAACATCAATCTTCAAATCACCTATTATCTTTGTGATTGATCATACAATATACTGACTGTGATGGGACAATGGGTAAGGGTTTTGAGAGAGGGAGAATAGGAATTTCACAATTGAGCTTAGAAGTGACCAAGGGATGACCATGTTTTCCATTGGAAATGCATAATGTGCAATAAGGAGAGGCTCTTTCAAGGTTCTACACAATGGGAAAGTCTAGGGGACAAGGGTGATGAGCTTCCTGACTGAAGACGCATAGTGCAAAATGCTTAAGGAAGAGGAGACATAGATTATGTAGTTGATATTCACAGGTACTGAGCAATGACCTCACTATCCACTAGAATTGTGCAATGCATAATAAGAGGTTAAACAGGACAAGGTACAACTTAGTGAGGGATTTCAGTCAGCAGGAGGGACAAGACTATACACTATAATTTCACAATGTACAATGATTGAAGAGTAGACTCTAGGATTCCTCAGATGAGGGATGTAGTGGCCTATAGATAGACCTACTTCAAACTATAACTACACAATGCATAGTAAGAGGCTCACTTGGTGAAGGGGTTGCACAATTGACTGAGGTAAGTAGCAGAAGGTTACGTCACTTCACCCTGAGGATGATCACCACACACTAAAGAGAAAGGGGTATTTGTATTTAAAGGAGAAAAATAAGTCCTTATTGTCATCTAGAAGTGCTCAATGCACAATACATGTTGGAACTGATCAAGGCTTGGTGCAGTGAGGTAGTACAAGCATCAAGGATTTGGTGACTAAGCTTTGAAGGTACTCAATGTGCAATAATAGGGGTTGTCCCTAAAAAGGCTCATTGCACTTGCCCACAAGGTAAAGGTTTCATTAATGAGGCTTATGAATGGGTAGTTCTCATCACCTAATGGAGGGTTAGTGCTTGTATAACTTGCGCCTAATGGGAGGACCAAGAAGAGCTCCAAAATGGTTAAGTGTGGAATCAATGGAACAATAGAGAGAAAGAAATCTAAACAAGTACCAAACAGATATCACACACATGTATACCATCAAATGTAAGGATACAAAATGTCAATAGCAACATGTATATATTGAAATGACAACTAAGCGACACTTATTTCTAACTGCAACAGTTAAAATGTAAGTTTTTGACATTTAAAATACAAGTGACGTCACAAGTGTCGATTGCAAGAAAAAGTGTGATATTCCATAGGAAAGTGTCCAACACACATTCTAATGATAAATAAAATCAACTAGTGCAAGAGAATGCACTGGAGCTTCCTCTAGGAGGTGTTCCATGGTGCTCTTAAAATGCGTAAAAATAAGTGAAAGCAACACATGCAAGAATGAAAATGACACTTGCAAACACAAATAAAACACAAGAGACACATGCACGAATGAAGTAAGAAAATGTGACACTTGTAAAGGATAGTGTTATAGACATTTTTGGGCACTTCAACCCCAATCATAAATGTCCATAAACTAAGGCTCATAAGTCCCTAAAAGTGTTGCTTCACTGCCTAAAGGAACAAGGTCAACTGATTACATCATCTCCCAGAAGTTCTCCACTGAAAACTGCTCATAAATGGTCAAAACAGGACCATACTGAAAGCTCAATCCAGAGAGTGCGATGCATATCACCTTCCCAATGTATAGGGTGCGATGCATACTAATTTTCTCCTCAGTAGGGTGTGATGGTCGGCAATGGACAAATGGTAGGGACAAAAATGCGAGGTGGAAGATCATGGAATCTTCCAGAAGCTTCCCCTTTGACACTTGCCACTCCATTTTCGACCAGGGATGAGTAAGAGATCATCATTCTCCAAGTGGAAGCAGGAACTATCAGAGAGAGGACACTAATCAAGATCCCAAAAGATGACTCACCTATCTATAATCATCTATATATGGATCCCTCATCACAGAGATCCAGAGGCTGGAATTTTGTATCTTATAGAGAAGTGCTGTTGGTATTCTGGTGTACATTCACAGTGTTGGTTGATCTAGCTCTACTTGAGGTGAAGAAGGGCTTCTTAGCTGGAGGATGATGCTGGGTCAGAGCACATGGTTGTAATCTTCTTGCTACTTTTCATCTGAATAAAGCTATTCGTGTTTCCTTCCATATTCTTATATACTTGTTTATATATGCTTGTATATGGTTAATGCACATCTAATCTTGCATTATTTATGAATTTAGATCCTTGTTTCTTGCATAGTAGTATGTTGTTGTGATTCCACAGGTCCTTTTGAAGCTGAGAAGACAAAGAAGAAGCGGCAAAACTCTATCAAGAAGGAGAGGAAATCGAGCGCAAGACTCAGGTTGGCCCTCTTGGTTCTCCTCTCATCTATTTTCATAAAAGGAATCACTAGTAGACTTTGATTGTTTGTTTCTAAGATAGCCACTCATCTTAGTGGGAATAGCAGCATCCGAGTGGACACTATTCCTGTATAACACCCCTCCTTGGTGTTATCCATCTCAATACCATACTCAACCTGCTGCTCATTTGTTTCATTCTCATGTTCAACCACAACCTCAGTGGAGTGCACCTCAGTAGGGGTGGAGGCCCCAATACAAATCTCCTCCCACTATTTTGCCTCCACCACCTGCTCAACCACAAGCATTACCTTCTGCTCCTCCAAGACAACCCTAGATGCCTACTAAACCAAACCCGAACCCCAACAACAGACATGCCCAACAGGTATATACTGGAGAGACAACATGCCCTACCTATGCTGCGGAGATTCAGGAGATCAACCTACGATCTGGGAAGGTACTCCTAGATAGCCAACCTCCTCCTAAGGAGGATGAGGAAGAGAAACAGGAAAGCGAACCCAAAGCCAGTCCACCCTTTCTTGAGAGACTAACTGTAACCATGCAACCAAACCCAGAGGAGACTGAACTTCTGGGAGAACTTAAACAATTGTGTGTAAAAATACCACTTCTCCAGGCCATCAAAGATGTACCAATCTACAACAAATTGATCAAAGAGAAGTGTTTCCAGCACCCAGGTAGGTGTAAGAGAGATGCCCCAACTATCAATGTCATAGGACAACTGTTCGATCTAATGTTGGGACAAGTAAGATGTCCAAAATATTTGGACCCTGGGAGTCTTGTAGTTGATGTCCATGTCAATGGCATCATAATCACCCACACCCTGATTGATCTAGGGGCTGCCATTAATGTGATGACTAGGGACACTATGCTCAAACTCAACCTTCGGAGTTCCCTAAGAAAGACTTCGACAGTCCTGCAGTTAGTAGACCGCTCCACCATGACTCCTGAAGGGTTTGTGGAAGATGTCATGGCCTTTGTTGATTCTTGGGAGTACTCTGCGGACTTCTTGGTCCTTCAGCCAAAGGCAAAACTCACGGGATACCCCCTCAGTTTGGGAAGGCCTTGATTAGCTACTGCAGATGCTTACATCAGTTGTTGAGCTGGGAGCATGACCATCAAGAATGGGCCTATGTCCAAACAACTAGTCCTATATCCTCCTGCCCAACCTTTGCTAGAACATGACTTACCTCTCTGGTTGGAGGAGGAATATGAGGATGAAGTCTACTCTGCACCAGTATGCACAGTGGAAGCCACCATGGGAGGTCCTCAAACCAAGGATGACCTGATTGAGATTTTGATTCAAAATCCACCTCATAGTGTGCTGCCATTAGAGGAGTTGGTGGAAGGTACCCAAGCCAGTGCTTTAGTGGACCTCTGTGTGGCTGATCCGACCTCTCCCAAAGTTAAGAATGTGGAATTTGGCCCTGAAAGAACCTTGAAGATGAGCTCATCCCTATCCCCCTCTCAGGAGAAGGAGCTGTGTAGCTTATTGAACCGCCATTTAGATGCTTTCACTTGGAGCTATAAGGAGATCAAAGGAGTCCACCCTTCAGTTTATACCCATCACATTTACATTAAAGAGGATTGTAAACCGGTCAGGCAGCCTCAGAGGAGAATGAATCCAGCCCTTAAGGACATTGTCAAAGAAGAATTACAAAAGTTGTTGGATGCGGGATTCATCTACCCCATCTCTGATAGCGAGTGGGTTTCTCCCCTAGTGCTCGTGCCCAAAAAAAATGGGAAGTGGAGAATCTGTTTAGATTATCGAGAACTTAACAAAGCCACCAAGAAGGACCATTTCCCTTTAGCTTTCATAGATCAAGTGTTAGATGGACTGGCAGGGAAGAAGTTCTTTTCTTTCCTAGATGGGTTTAGTGGGTATAATTAGATCCAAATCAGCCCAAAAGACCAAGATAAGACCACTTTCACTTGTCCATGGGGTACCTTTGCCTACTGAGTCCTTCCCTTTGGGTTATGCAATGCTCCTGCCACTTTCCAGAGAGCAGTACTAAGCATATTTGCTGAGCTATTTCATGATTTGGTGGAAATCTATATGGATGACTTTACTCCTTATGGGTCCAACTTCCAAGAAGCATTGAATAACCTGGGAAAAATTTTAACCAAGTGTATTGAAATGAATCTGTCCCTCAGTCTCGAAAAATGTGAATCCCTGATGACTGAAGAGATCGTGCTGGGTCATACAATTTCTCAACAAGGTTTACAAGTGGATCCCAACAAAATTTCTATCATCCACAGGGTTCCACCTCCTCAAAAGGTAAGAGATGTTCAGATTTTTCTAGGCTTAGCAGGATATTATAGAAGGTTCATTAAAGATTTTAGTAAGCTAGAATCTCCATTGTTTGGTCTTTTGGGGAAAGATGTTGAGTTTATATGGACTAACAACTGCCAAGAGGCTCTAGATGAGTTGAAAGATAAGCTGGTAACTGCCCCAATATTGAGAGGTCCAAACTGGGCCCTTCCTTTCCACATCCACACTGATGCCTGTCCAAACTGGGCCCTTCCTTTCCACATCCACACTGATGCCTCGAACAAAGCCATAGGAGCAGCCTTAGGACAGGTTGAAGGGAAGCTACCGCATGCCATATACTTTGTCAGCAAAAACCTGTCTAAGGCAGAGTTAAACTATACTATAATCGAGAAAGAGCTCCTAGCTATGGTCCATTCCCTAAACAAGTTCAGATATTACATCACTGGTTATCAAATGTTCGTACAGACTCATGATGCCGCAATTCGATATTTGATGAATAAACCTGATGTAAATGCTCGTATAATTAGATGGTTGCTTTTATTGCAGCAATTTGATTTGACCATTGTTGATAAGCCAGGAAAGGAAAATGTTGTCGCTGACTTTCTGTCTAGACTAGATTTGCCTGCAAGTGAAGAAGGGACGGTGGATGATCAAATGCCAGATGAACACTTGTTTCCTATTTCAGTACTCCCTCTATGGTTTGCTGATGTAGAAAATTACTTGGTTTCAACACAATTCCCACCACACCTATCCTCAAAAGAGAAGAGCAAGATCGTGAGGAAAAGTGCCCCATTCACTTGGATTGGGGCAACCTATTTAAACTTGGCCCAGATCAGATTTTGAGGCGTTGTGTCAGGGAGGAGGAAGTTTTTGACATCTTCCTAACCTGTGATGATGGACCTTGTAGAGGCCACTTTGCAGCAAAAAGGATCGCCTTCAAAATTTTACAGGCATGCTACTATTGGCCCACTCTTCATCAAGATGTTAGAAGATACATCAGCCAATGTGACCGATGTCAAAGGATGGGGAAACCAACTCTAAGGGATGAAATGCCCCTTCAAGCTCAAGTGACTTTGGAGCCATTTGAGAAGTGGGGCATGGACTTTGTGGGTCCTATCAACCCTCCTTCAAAACAAAAGTCTTACATCATTGTGTGCATGGACTACCTGACAAAGTTGGCAGAAACAAAGGCAATGAAGGCAGCAATAGAAGAAAAAGTGGCTGAGTTTTTGAGGGAAAATATCTTCTACAAGTTTGGTTACCCAAGAGAATTAGTCACAGATCAAGGAAGTCAGTTTACCTCTAACCTGATTGAAGACCTACTCGCTCATCACAAGATTAAGCACAAAACTTCCACCCCTTATCATCCACAAGCAAATGAGCAGGTGGAAGTCACTAATAGAGCTTTGGAAGAGATTTTGTCTAAAGTGGTGAACAATAGTAGAAAATATTGGGCAAATCGCTTGGTTGAGGCCACCTGGGCCTACAACACCACTTGGAAAACTACAACAGGTTTCACACCTTATGAGCTAGTCTACGGGAAGAAGGCTTTGCTGTCCATAGAATTTGAATACAACACATTGAGGTTGGCAGCTCAGCTTGACTTAGATCTCAGCCATGCACAACAGGAAAGATTACTACAGATGAATGTATTAGATGAACAGAGAATGTAGGCCCTCTTCCACTCAGAGGTGGTCCAACTCCAAAGAAAGATATGGCATGACCGGTACCTTAACGAAAGGTAATTTCAACCAGGAGATTGGGTGCTGTTATATGACTCAAGATACAAGGATTTCAAAGGGAAGCTGAGGACAAGATGGTTGGGACCATATATAGTGGAAAAATGCAATGACAATGGTTTAGTCCTTATTAGGACCATTGATGAAGAAGCCATCCCCATGCTCGTCAATGGGCATTGATTGAAAATTTATAAGAAGCCCCTCTCTAAGCAGGAGTTCATTGAAACTTTGGACAAATTAGTACTGGTAGTGGAGTAGGCCATTGTCTCCACTCCACCCACATATTGAGCATAAAAAAAAAAGAGAAAAAATAAAAAGATCCTTGGGTGAAAACCTATTGGAGGTGCCCATGGCAGAAAGTGAGGGTGAAAACCTCCTGGAGACACCCCAGCTGTCTCAAAAAAAAAAGAAAAAAGAAGAAGAAAAAACAGAAAAACAAACCTAATTTCTGTTGAATAATTGCAGGTTGTAGGAAGGACATTATAGGTTAGGAGGATTGCACAAAACAAAGACAGAGGTCATCACTAGGCTGCAAGCATCCCTCACAATCCATTCCTCCATGACCACTACCCTTTCCCAAGATTTGGTCTCATTCGGAATGAGATTTCACTTTCTACAGGAAGTTCTGTTTCTTCTACAGGAAGATCCTGTAGAGCCTACAAACAAGCCAAGATCGATGTATGAGGAGGACCTGAAGGTTGGGAATTTTTCCACAAGGCTTGTAAACATCCCTGGTTCCATCCATCACCATATGTCACCCTCTTCCATCTCTTCACACCTCCATTGCACTCATCCTTTTATTTGTTCCTGCAAAGTCACACATAAAAAACCTTGTTTTCTTCATACTGTCAGCAAAAACTTTTATTGAAAAATCAAGCAGCTATTTCTCACTCACCATACCTGTCACCCTCCATCTAGACTCCTCATCAGCCGAGACCCTCATCAGTAGTATAGCTCTGCTCATTCTAGATTGCATTCCAGGAGGAGAAGCAGCTATAGGACATCCTACAGGAATCCTGTAGTAGTTGATCCCTCTGGAAGACATACTCCAGAGGCAGGGACAACAAAGGATGGCAGAGGAGACATGCAAAGAGCTTGTTTTGAACATAAGAACATCAACAGTAGCTGAAGCCAAGCATGGAGTGTGCATGCAACAACAACAACCGAAGGAATGGGTTCCAAAACCCGTGCATGCAACAACAACACATGAAGCAATGGGTTCCAAAACCCAAAATCTACATAACACAGTCGCGACCATGCAAGTAAGTGCCTAAACTCATTCTTCATTTGCATAAATCATATTTTAAAAGCTGCATGCCTATGGGAATGGTTCAGATTGAAGGGAATCGGTGGCCAGTCAACTGGCCACCCTCGGCCAGTTACATATTCTCATGGGATCCAAACGAGCCCCGTTACATTCAAAATTGCCAATTAGATGTGCAGCCAGCACATGTGGAGTGTCCAATCAGGGAGAAATCATCGGGACTGGTAGTGGTGGCAGGGGATAATGGCAAAGCGGAGGTGATGGCGGTCAGAAACATGCAGAAACATTATAGCCGTGACGTCGGATCAACGATCTAGTTCTGCCACCTCATGCCCTCACCAAAAATCACGCCACAGATTAAATATGCCCAGCTAAAACATGCACCCCCTTATGTTCATTATGCACTCACAATGTCCTCGACTGGAGTACGTGTCAACCGCTTCCAAAACTGTTAACCAGTCGTCCTCCATTGGTTTTTCTGCCTGTTTTCGGAAATCTCTCGCGTATCGGGCTCACTCGGAAGCATAGTGTCATTCTACAGGAACCGGGGGCCTTCTACAGGAAGGGTTCTATAGGAAAGGAAGAACAACTCTGTGGAGAAGGAAAACCTGGGATTTTCGCTAAATTTGGAGCTCCAAACGAGGTAGGCTCAAAAAACTCCTCTATGCATGATGTGTTTGTGCAAGGTAGTGAATTGAATGGCATCAGATTGGAAAAACAGAGCAAAAGTCTGCCTGTGTATTGGAAGTGAAATGTTTGCCTGCATAGTTCACTGAGTTTCCCCCAGTTTTTTTTTTTTTTTTTTTGCATCTAAAATCTCCTCCATGTTTTCTTTTTAAATTCTCTTGTAGGGAAGATATATGCAGCCATAGAGGCTAGCCCGTGCGTGTGTAATTTTTTTTTTTGCATATCTATCTGTGTGATGAGAAGAGAACCTGTGTCCTTATGCTCTGTCTATAAAAACAAAAATTCTTCCTTTCATAAACAGACAGTCGAGTTCTGGGTGACAACAGCCTTAAAACAAGGGAATTGTTGTTAGTTGATATTGAACACAAAAGAAATTCCTTCTTGGGTTCAGGAGAAACGAAATTTAGCTATCCTCTATTTCAGATTGACTGTTTGGTTGCCTGAGCATTTCCTTTTCTGAATAAAATATAAAAAGAGCACTCTCACCATGTCAAGAGGATTCATAAGTAAAGAACCCTCGGACTCTAGCAAACTGCATGAGCATCCTGAGGTGGTGGACCTTTTCACTGAATCAAATTGGATATCCCTCTTTAACAAAATTCAGGGTCATGATGAGGAGATAACTGAGGAGTTTTTAATGTCCTTGAGACCTCAATCAAAGACACATGCCACAGTCAGTTTTAGGGGCTTGACCCTAGAACTTACCCTTGAGCTCATTAGTCGAGTTACTGGTCTACCATTGGGGCTCCCTTGGAGCAAAAAAGAGAGGTTATTGGGCCAAGTTGCTAAGAAAACATTCTTTCTCCCCGAGGAGCATCCTGTAGAAGACAAAAATGGGGTTAGAAGAACTAGCTTGCCTCCTCTTTGGAGTGAAGTCAGTTTTCAAATTATGAAGTACATCACATGTGAAGGGAGGTCATCATCTATGGATATCATTTCAAGTTGTTGTATGAACTAAGGCATGGGATTGACTTGCCTCCAGCCCAGAAACTGAGCATCCCCTATTTCCTTCTTCAGTCACTAATTGGATGTGGTACAAAGTTAAATGAAGGGATCCCAGATCAGTTAGCCCATCATGGGCTCATCAAAATATTGGTGGAAGATTCTTTGCACACTTACACTATCCCCATATCTTGGGAACTCTTCAGAAACATGTCCAGGGATGACAACATTAGAAATTTTTCCGAAAACATCACCCCATCTGGTAGTGAGGAGGGAGAGCACACTGAAGAAGGTGAGAAAAACAATGATGAAGGAACACAGGACATTCAAGCATAGAAAGAACAGAAAGAAAAAGGGGAAATGGGCCAGATTGATGAACCTAAAATAGAGGAAGAAAAAATAGCAAAAACACCAAGGGAAAAGGGGATGCAAAATAGAAAAGAGAAGGCCAAGAAAGCCCAAATGAAGGCTGCCCCAGCCAAAGCAGGCACACAGAAACAATAGGAAAAGACACACCCTGAGATATCAGCAACACAGACAGAAATAGTGGACACAGGGATTTCTACTAGAAGTAAGGAAAAAGAACAACAAGAGGAGAAATCACTTAAGATGTTGGCAAGGGAGGCAGCAGTTGTGCTTGCTGCCTTAAGTACACCTGCAAAACAAAAAGGGAAGAGAAAGAGGCAAACCTCCATGTACTTTAAAGCAAGAAGAAGCACAAGGATCAAAGTGGGCAGACCCCAGCCACAATCAAAGGAGCCAATTGTCATTGAGGACACAACAACTAAACCAAAAGAAGAGTCTCCTTCAAAGATATCTATCACCTACGAATGAGGAAGCCCAAAAACCTCCACCTGGAGAGAAAGAATTTGGATGATGGACTCAAAGACAACTCTACAGGAAGCGGAGACATCTCTAAAGGAAACTCTAGCTAAGTTAAAAGAGACCGAGAAATTGGAGGAAAAGGCAGCCAAACAATCATAGGGAGATGAAAAGACAAAGGAGATACTGGAACCAAGCCCTCAGCATAGCTTGGGCTCATACTACAACCTGTTAGAAGCTGGGAAGATCATTCCCCAGAAGTTTTCTATGCCACTCTTCTTTTCATTAGAACAAGAACGATTTAGGACTCACACTTGGATGAGGATTGCCAAATCCAAGGGTGTGGTAGACATAGGCCACTTGGAAGAACAACTCAAGGAATCAAGAAAAGAGTTGGCCATGGTGAGGCATGTGGAAAACAGTCAAAGGGCCAAATTACAGGAGGAGAATGAGCTGCTGAAACAATAGTTACAACTACAAGGAGGTCATAAGGAAGATAGGCCATCCATTTTGGGAGAATAGTAGTAGCAAGAAAGGCCTCCAGTAGACAAGGAAACATTTGAGGAACAACAGAGAGAGGACAAGCTACAGGGTGAGGTTGAGACGTTGACAAAACTGCTACAGGAAAAAGACTCACAGACAGCAGAAGAAATACAATTTTTAAAACAACAGGTGCAAGAGAAAGAAGTCCAACTGGCCTGCATGGCCAGCTGGGCAGTAGAAGCCTTACAATGTAGGCAACCTGCTAAGTCATATGCTTTATATCTTAAAGATCAATGGTTGCAATTTCAAATTAACACCTTGGCCCAAAGGGGCACCATTCCATTTCAGAATTACCATTAGTTCATGGATTTGTGTGATAGTAGCTCAGCAAAAGATAAGGCCAAGTTATCAAAATTCTATTTACACAACTTGGCCCTTCCAAACATGAACCTGTGGGACCCCAATGCTGAATTGGGAGATGTGTAACGCATGGCCATGACCTCTTGGTTAAACCATGAGGAATAGAGGGCAATAGAGATTTGGGATATTATGAACAGGGAGCTAAGCGAGCCACTCATGATCAGGGCAGAACCAGAAGATCCCTCAGCTTTAATATATGCCCATCAGCACCTGGCCAACAACCCTCAGGTTCTCCCAGATTACATTGAGAGACAAGCTCAGGCCATTGCTCACTTCGAGGACATGGAAAGACTGTTGGGGGATAACTGCATTCATGATTGCACAATGAGATGGAACACATTGTCCCATAGTCTGAAGATAAGAGAATACCACTCCCTAACTAGGATGAGGGAGGCCTCGGCAAGAGTGCCACTCTATAAATAGTCAATGCAAAATCTGCAGGCCAACTGGATCAGCCTAAAGTTCAGTCTTCCGTTGCTTTTAGGACTGCTGGAAGGGGTCAAAGAAGAAGAGGAGCACAGCTAGTGGGAGGAAGTAGAGAGAAAAGTAGGGTTTCATGACCGAGAAGAGGACATCACCTCAGAAGCTTAGGATGTTAGAGAGGTAGTCAAAGCAATCCGAGATGATGAGCTGGATTAGTTGCTCAAAGGATGAGCAACACATTTAGCAGGCGGGTGATGATGAGCCCCAAAAATGGGTAACTTATTGGGTTCATTTTGCCTATTATTCTCAATTAATCCACCATTCTTCATAGTTTATGCATGCTTTTGAATATATTTGTGTTAATTGAATGAATGGGAATAGTCAGTTGACCATGAAGTCTAATACATGCTATTTGCAGATTTTTGGACATCTTTTGGACCAAGGTCAAGCATTTATGAGCCAGTTGATAGCCAAATATGAGGGAACAAGGCTGAGGATTGGTACGAAGGGTGTTTCCTGCACTAAATGGCCCCTTCCTCGAGTTCTCCACCATCAGCTTAGAGTTCAACAACCCACCAAAGATGATTTCCAAGGGCAGCCGAGCAGCTTTTGTGAAGTGGCTGATTACTTGCAGTTTTGAGCAGCTAAGCCCCTCAAGTTAAGGAGGGATGTTGGCGGTCCTCATAGGGAATAAGTAGGAGAGCTTCAAGCCTTGTTTTTTTTAGCTCTTGAATAGTTGTATTTCACACTTTAGTGCTTCTCTGCCTTTCAGCTCATTTTCGAGCTTTTGCTGTAAACATTTTTGTGACATGGTTATTTTTTGAGTAATGGAGATAAATTTCATTTGCACCAGCTCTCTGCTTTTCATAGGAGGTTGTAGCTCTTGGGGTTGGGCCCAACCCAAGTGCCAGTACCTCCTTTGTGTAATATTATGTGTTTTCTTTGCATGCATAGAATAATTTCTGCTATTTAGGTTAAGATCTTGCTTTTTTACTTTTGATGATTAAGATAGCTTTTTCTGCTTCAGGTTGATTTGACAGGTTGGTAATAGAAAAGATCTTCAAAAAATGCCATCAAGCAACCCTTGATCTCACCTCTCCCTCCTTGGGACCATGAGCTGAGACCAAGGCGTCCTTGCTGCCACAAAAACACTGTTTTTGCCTCTTCATGCAATTGCTATTATTAGATTTTTGGTTAGGAAAGTTGATACTAGTTGTACTTACATGTTTAGAATCCATTCTTGCTTAGTTTCCATAGTTATCTTGCATGATTTTCTGCCAATAAACTTCTGTTCATCATGTTTCTGGTTTTTAGGTCAAAGTAGGTCAAAATAGCTAGATCTCTGTTTTTTTTAGTCTTTCTTCGATCATTTTTGAGAAATAGTGTGCAGAGCATCTATAATACTTTCCTGTCTATCCTTCCTCCACCATACCACATGCTCCAACCCCTAATTCCAGATTCCTTCCGTTCATTCGCCCCTTTTCCAACTTGACCTAATCTCCATATCTTTGTGCAACCTTGTTCCCTCCATCCTTGAACCAAATCCAACCACCTTCATCACTTCTTAGCTTCATTTAACAGGTCTTAAACCCCTTCAAATCCTCATCCATTCTCCATTTCCACTTTCCCACGGTTTTTCCACCATTAACCCTCCAAAATCCTCTTTCGGCTCTCCCTGTAGAACATCCTGTAGAACCTCTGCAGACTTCCAGTAGAAGTTCACGTGAGCAGTTTTTCGAGATTTGATCACTGTGAAACTCTTTGGAAGGGTGCTAGGGACCCCTTAGGCCCTCTTCTCACCTTTCCAACCTCCTGCAAGCACCTAATCCACTTCCTTTCGCCAATCAACGCCTGCACGATAAAAAATCATTAAAGCACACGCATAATAATTCTGCAAAATTACTCAAAATGCAAAAAGATTTTTTATTTTTATTTTATTTTTTTAATTTTATTAATTTATTTATTATATTATATATATATATATATATTATATAATATATATATATATTTTTTTTTTAATTTTTAATTTAATTTAATTTAATTAATTAATTAAATTTTATTATTTTATTTATTTATATTTATTTATTTTTATTTTTTATTTTATTATATTTATATTTTATTTTATTTATATTTATTTTTATTTTTTATTTATTTTTTCAGATTTTACTTCAGAAGTAGCTTAGTCACATGCATTTTACCTTTCCAAGAGTCAATGGCATCCATTTCCATCGCTTTCATCTCTTTTCATGCACCGGTAGGGTTAGTCAGTAAAACTAAGGTTTTCATTTCTTTTCCACTTTCAGCTTCTTTCTGCAAGTAGACTAGCATCCTTTGAGTTAGCTTTCATCCATCACAGTTAAAAGCTTCTTCTAAGAGCTCATATAAGTTGGCTTAAACTCCTAGCGGACTTGTGTCAGCTGATCAAGTGACAACCTATAGCAAGAGCTAGTACTTGTGCATATAGCACAGTCGCTTCCAAGTTTGTTACGAACAACCGGGTTGATAAAAGTAAAGAAGGGAGTCCCGGGAGTTGCAGCATCATTGCTGCAATACTGGAGCTTACCAGTCGACAAGAAGCAAATCGTCATAGGAGGGCCTTGATGTATCCCACATCTATGACACGAAACGAGATAAATGATTTTGGAGATGAAAAAATGACTGACCACACAAGGTTCAAGACTGGCGGTCATGAAAATGAAGGTTTACGGTATTGCAAAAGATGAAGTTTGAATTGAATGACTTCTCTTGAACATATCAGCAACACTGAATAAATTGACAGCATTGACCCAAAACCAAAGTAATGGATGGTGTGATAGACCATAGGTATGATAACCATCAAGCAGATAACCCAACCCAAATAGTCTGAATGAATTGGAAACATTGACCCAAAACAAAAGTGATGGATGGTGTGATAGACCATGAGTATGATAACTGTCAAGAAGATAACCCAACCCAAATAGTCATGGAGATGAAGTGAAAGTGTCATGTTCAAGAGCGACTTGCTACCATAAAGTTTTCTCAGTTTTTTCCATTTTCCCCAGTCATTGCTGACCAATACCTCTTTATTTTTATCAAGCTTGAGGAGGATAGCATATGCTTGTTGTATAATTTCACCCTTCAGGTGAATCCATCACTATTTGATGCTTTAACGAGTTTAGTGAAGGTGAAACTTGACCTTGTTTAGATGGACAAGTTTGTTGCTATTTGATGTTTTTAACGAGTTTAACGACAAATACAACTCGGTCCTTTTCATGTTTAGAGAGTTTGAAAAGGGACGAAAAGGAAACTCCACAAGTTCTTTTTCATAAAATAATCTCTCAAGTCCGAAAAAGCATAAAATAATACAAGATAGATATCGTTTCCTATCCTTTAACAAGCTGGAAAAGACAAGCGCTCGACAATCCTTCATGTTTAGAGAATCTGAAAAGATCTTAAAGAGGACTCCATTTTGAGGAATGAGTGGTGTCTAGGGTAGAAACTAGTTTTGGTGATGTTGAAATATCTCAAAACACATTGATTTATGTGAAGAGGATGGCTAATAAGACCACTCATTTCATTGTTCCTCAAAAAGGGTAAAACAACCAAATGAAAGCGTATGATCAGCCAAAGGGATGGTGGCGATGGGATGAAAACAACCAAGGCTCATTTGATAGAAAAGGCTGATAGAATGGCAATCACAAGGGTTAAAAATGTAAATGGGTTCATTTTTACACAAGCTTGAACCATAGGGAACTATGGTTGAGTTCAGTTTCATGTTTACACAAGCTCGAAACAAAAAAACTATGCTCGAATTCAGTTTCATTTTTATACAAGCTCAAAACAAGGAAAAACTATGCTTGAAATTGGTTTACATGCCCCCAACATGATGAAAGGGAGAGTCTCCTGTAACCAGATGGAAGTCACTGCAGTGAAGCAGGACGGTTATCCAACACCTTTTTTGCTTCGTCCAGATAGGGACAAAGGTGAATGGGTGATTCCCTTCACATAACCTACAAGGAAAATTAACTTTACCATTAGGCGCATGTCCCCAAAGCTTCATTACATTCACCTAAGTAGACTACTCATGGCTAGCAGGTGGATGGAATGAAGGTTCTTTATGAGATGAAGTGAAACACCCGACTAGGATTTTACGAGATCTACTCAAAGAATCGACCTGGAACTTGGGACCTTGTTTCATTTTTAATGAGCTTGACTCAAGACAAGGAACTTTTCTCAAGGGGACCTTGTTTCATTTTTTAATGAGCTTGACACAAGACAAGGAACTATGCTCAAATTCCTTGTTTCATTTTTTAACAACATTGACACAAGTCAAGGAACTATCCTCATGGACTTGTTTCATTTTTTTTAACGAGGTTGACACAGTAAAAGAACTATCCTCATACTCCTTGTTTCATTTTTTAACGAGGTTGTCACAAGACTAGGAACTGTCCTCAAGAACATGTTTCATTTTTTAACGAGGTTAACACAGTAAAAGAGCTATGCTTATACCTTTGGTTTCATTTTTTAACGAGGTTGACACAAGACCAGGAACTGTCCTCATACCCTTTGTTTCATTTTTTAACGAGGTTGACACAAGACTAGGAATTGTCCTCATACTCGGTTTCATTTTTTTAATGATGTTGACACAGTAAAAGAACTATTCTCATTGGCCTGTTTCATTTTTTAATGAGGTTGACACAGTAAAAGATCTATCCTCATGTTCCTTGGTTTCATTTTTTAATGAGATTGACACAAGACAAGGAACTCTCCTCAAACTTTCGATCACAACTCATAAGAAGTCATGAAGGAGAGATTTGGTTCCAATGCCGCCAGTACATGATGTTCAACATCACTGAATTGACCGCCAATTGATGTATGTATGGAACAGGTTGCCACATAATGAACCCATGGTGGGGATGATGCCATTGGTACAAAAGGATCACTTAGGGGAGATGGTTGACTAGGAGCCATATTTGGACTGGGAAATGAAAGCTGGTCAATGGTGACAATTATGCCTTAATGCAGGAAACACATCACTTGAAAGAGTGTGGAAACAATAGCTCCCATGCCATAAAAATAGTCATGCCCAAGAAGTAAATTGAAATCTAAGGGGCCTGGGACCACCATCACATTCAGATAAACGATTTTTCCTCCCAAAGTAATAGGTAACTGAGGGAGGATACTTAATAGTTGACTGGTTCCTTTGTTAAAACCCAAAAGATTCTATGTAATAGGTACAAGTGGTGGCGAACCAAGTGCATGCCAAGCAGTTGAGGAAAGGATACTCAATGATGCACCTACATCTATAATAGTGCCAAATACAATCATATTACAAACCTGTACTATGATCTAGAAAGGCACATAAGAAGGAAGGCAAAATCTTGCTAGTCGATTCCAATCAAAGGAAGTGACCAGACTACTTGGAGGGGGTACCATAGAAATGGGAGGATTAACCCCTTGAATTACAAGAACTAGAGGATTTTCCTCCTGTCTTGATGGAGCAGGTAGATTGTTCCCAAACACATTTGAATCTGAAGAAACAAAAAGAACTTGAGTGGTATCATAGTCACTCTCTTTGGGAAAGGTATGATTAGCTAAAGGTGAAATCGGGTCAACTATTGCCTTGTCCTGTTGATTTGGCTTGGGTGTAGACTCATAGGATTCACTTTCAGAGAGAGTGGGTTCAACTGACTGCTGATTTGGTTTAGTCAATTGATCAACTAGTGAAGGATTTAGGGAGAGATTTCTGTAACCAGATGGAAGTCGCTGCGTTGAAGCAGGAAAATTATCCAACAATTTTTTGGCTTCATCCAAATAGGGACAAAGGTGAATGGGGTGATTCCCTTCACATAACCTACATGGAAACTTAACTTTACCCTTCTTTCCAAGAACTTTACTACCACTAGTTAATGGTGTGTCACCAACATGATCTCCAGAAGTTGATGATATAGGATGATGTGAACGGGAAGACCATTCTTCTAAAATTTTAGGAATATCAAGACAATTTTGAAGAAGATGGTCTCCCGCACAAAATTTGCATGGATATCAAACTTTGTTAGGCTTGATGGACGACTTCTCATCAAATGTTGCATTCAAAGCAATGGTTGCTAGGTTGCCCCTTTGCTGAATTTGCTTCTTCTTCTTCTTCCCTTTCTTCTTCTTCTTAGCCACCTGGTTACTAGTACCAATACTTTCACCAAGTGAAGAGGACGAAGTGGAGGAAGAAATAGCGGAAGAAGAAGGCAAAGGGTCAACTTTAGGATCAACTGGAGGTTGATTTTGTCCAATTGGAGGAGTACTCGATTGTAAAGAAATCACAACATTTTGAACCAAGGAGGTTGAAAAAAACATACTGGCAAGCCAATGGTAAATCTTGGAAGGGACAATGTAGCCATATATGGAGCACCAATATTTCCAAAAGAAGGAAAAGGACTACGTTTCCCATCAAAAGGAATTCCTTTATCGGTGGACTTTAGATTTGTCGCCATATGTTTCAACCTAAGATCAACTAAGGAGCAAGCAAGGATGTTATCCGCGGTCAATTATTTTATTTTAATCAAAGTAACATAACAAAACAAAAGAGGGATAATCTAGGCAAAAAGGTTTACCAAGCAACTGTGAACTGTAGAATACCTCCTGGCAAACCAAGAAGTACGGGAAGGCAATCTCCCCGAATGCTGTGTTTGGTGTATCATAGTGTACAAGGCAGCCGACTCGGTTACCTAAGGATGGATAACAACCTAGAGTTGTCTTCCCATATATACCCGAAGGTACGTGGAGGCCGAGTCCGTACAAGCGCTGTCTAATGCAAATCCGCACAGTGAGAGCATTCCCATATACTTTACGTACTGTAACACCGCCCTATATACCCGAAGGTACGTGGACAAGCTACGATATACCCACATACGTGGAATGAGGTATCACACTTGGGATGTATTATAGACAAGTTAGCGACAACTACTTTGTTTTACGATGCCGGAACACGTCTCTAGCCTAGACCTGATCTAAATGTTTTTCATTAGGTGACAATGCTCCATTAGGTAAATTCAGATAAATTTTAAGTTGATCTTATTTAGAATTTTCCTTTCAAGGTTCACCACGTGATATATGTTTGCAATTCCTAAGATGAAATGAATATGATAATCATTCTTTCCATTCAATTTAATAATGAAAATCCTAGCTACCAGGGATAGAGAAAACAAGTACTTTTTGATCAATCAACAAAGAGCACAAACTAGATGCAATTCCCTAAACCATTCCTTTCAAGCATACAAAAACTCTTTTCAATGCAATATGGATGTATTTCTTTTCAAGTCCCTTAATGTTATGATGAACAAAAAAGGAAATATGCACAATCGATCAAAAATCACTTTTCATAAAAATGATGATTTTGCGACAATTTCTTTTCAAGGAAAGGAAGACTTTACGACAATTTCATTTTCAAAGAAATGAGGAAGTACGAAACTTTCAAAGAAAAGAATAATCATATGCACATATCAATCAATCAATCTTTCATGAATGAAGAATTTATGACAATTCAATTTTCGAAGGAAAATACGACTTTACGACACTTTCTTTTGACAAAGATCAATCAAATATATTCTAACTTTGAGTATAGACTGATAATGACAATGAAAAAATTAAAGAAACATTAATAAATTTTATCAAAGTAGGGTTGGCTAAGGGATGAAAACCTATTTCTAAGACATGACATCATTGACATTCAGAAATCATTCGAACAGGAGAAAATTGGCTCAAAGACTTCAGCTCCTAGATGGGAAACTGACCCTCAAAGGATCAACGCAGGCAACAATGAGAGACAATGCACTGAATCACATTGGATCTATGCGAGTGCACTACAGTGCACTGTGTCTTTCATTGGACTGCGTTGGTGACAGTAAGCCATTCAGAAGGCAAATTTG
Organism: Pinus taeda; assembly: GCA_000404065.3. Classification (NCBI taxonomy): domain Eukaryota; kingdom Viridiplantae; phylum Streptophyta; class Pinopsida; order Pinales; family Pinaceae; genus Pinus; species Pinus taeda. The sequence goes on from APFE030285944.1 coordinate 66,294, forward strand.
ACTTAGTTTCGACTCAATTTTCAATGAAAGAAGACTGAAATTCAATCAACAACCACAAGTACAGTATGTAGAAATGTCTTAAGAGGCTGATAAGCTACTAAGATGGATAATCAATCCCTAGTGGAGTCGCCAATTTGTTTTGGGAAATTTTAGTGTTCTTGGATAAATGCCTAATCCCTCTAGATTAGTAGCTTAATCTAGAAACAACAGCACAAAGTATTCTCTACCTTTTCTATAAACAATAGATAAAATAATAGAATTGAGAACCTACTTGTAGCTTCCGATTGTTCCTTATCTCTCTTGACTGATTTTGTTGCTCCTTCCCATACTTAAGCTGCTTGAGAAGTATCTGCACACAGATAGAAACAAGAACCCATCAAAGCATATGATAATGAACTATTGATTAAATATAGCATGGAATCAAGTACATGATAAGGATATGAAAGCATCAAAAGATAATACAAGCATATGGAAAAATATTTGAACACTTTATTAATAAAATGAAGAATTACAACCCAATTTGCCTGATTTAGCATCATTCCTCCAATTCAATCCCATCCTCTCCTCACAACAAGAAAGACACTTTGACATCATTACAATACTTGCAATCAGCTCAAAACTCATATCAACAACATCTCCCTACTATTCAATAATTTCCAACCCCTGATTACTTAGATGAGTGATATTTTTATAAGTGAATGAAGGAGGTTATGCCATCAATGGTGATAATGAATGCCCTCCTATTTTTAGAAATTAGTTCCATGGAAGAAGGGATAAGGGGATTGATGTTCCTTAACTCCGTTCCTCATCCAAATGCGAACTCAAAGGATTGGGTAGTTTTGAGAAACTTATAGAGGCATATAGTGGATAAGGAATCTTCAAACCCTCATGGAAGTTCACTCGAATTTTCCCAGCGCAGGTCAAAGAGGGACCAAGTGTGTTGCATAGCATCCTGTCAGTGTATGGTTTGCATTGCAATGCACCCTAATGAATGCCTACCACTAATCTTCTTAGAGGTAGCTTTTGGATGTTTTTAGTGATGGAAGTTCTTGAGAAGTGAGGCATTCTGATGACTAACTTCTTTAGGGCATGTAACAACTACATTAGGGGTTGATGGGCCCTAATAGTATCGATCTGTAAGTTGGGGTTGATGTGCCCAAATGGACCTGTAACAGGAGGAAAATGAAGGAAAATAATGGAAAATGAAGAAAATAGAGGCCTCATTCATAAAAGGCTTCTGAGGATCAATTGGTAACCTTTTGTCAGTCTAGCTTTGGATCTCTTTCATTATTCTCTCTCTCTTTCATACTCTTGGACACTTAGATTTTTCTTGGAGCACTTTGGCATTGGATAAAGAAAGGAGAAGAAGGCAAGAGGAAACTGTATATGCTCTTGCCCCTAGCGGAGATGCTGCTGGTCCATATAGTGATGAAAAAAGATCAAGTAGGGAAGGGTAGGATCAAGTAGCTACAAAAATATTCATTTCAGGTATCAACTTGCATGTGTATTTTCCTTGCTAGATTTGGCATGCATGGGAATGCATGTGTTTCTTTTCTACCATGGAATGGGTTTTACTAGGGATGACAGTATTTTCAGCCTATCCTTTCCATTTCCTGATAACTTTGATGAGATGGTTTCTCTCATGCGATTTATGCGGAATGGCTGGATTGGGTTCGAAGACAAGTGGGGTGGATCTCCAAATTGACCAACACATGGTGGTAGTGGTCCATGAACTAGATTGAGGATGCATGAAGCCACTAGCCTAGTAAACCATGAACTGGACTGTGGTTTGTGGTAAAGCCAGATTGTGTGCCTAGGAATCCTTCCTGGTGAATGGTGGGATACATAGTAAAGCCAAGAGGTGGATTTTATCTCCATTGGGCCTAGTGATTCTAGAATGGAATGCATGCTAAAGCCTAGAGAGTATGTCTCAGTGTAGGCGAAGAACTCTGGTGGAATTCACATTGACTGGTGTTTTTGATGTGTTCTATAAGTCCCACATTCATTCTTGGAATATGGAATGGGGGTGATTGACTGAAGAGAGACTTGGCTCAACCAATTTATGGTCAGGTGGAAGGTGGTAGTCCCATCTCTGGTCAGTTCATTGCATTGATTAATGAGAACTTCATTCCATTAATTTTCATGTGTAAATGTACTGGTGTATATATGGATTTTGATGGCTGATATGTTTATTGTAATTTTGTTCCTATTATGCTAGTTATATGTTTAGTTTATGGCAGCAAATATGTTTGGCTCTCAACATGTTTTGAATTATATTTTAATGGATATTGTATCTATGACCTAATAAATGATAAGGCAATAAATGACACAAGGACACAATGGTTCATGGTGATTCTCATATAATTAAGAGATCCCTACACTTAACTCTATTGTTTATACTTGTAGGTTACATGTCGATGTATGTTTGATGAGATTCCTATCATGGCTAGTAGGGGTCTAGTTAAGGCCTTGATCAACTATCTATTTTTGCATCATTATTTCCCTATACTCTACTTAATTCTGAGCTTTCATTCCATTTTGGGGAGTGGATTAGGCTCTGAGCTTGAAAAAGTGGCTCAAATACTGAATTCGCTAGCACATAATTGGCAAGTTTCATCCATAGTCGCTGGCACACAAGCCTATGAGAGCTACTTTAGGTCTCTGGTTTCTCCCTTGCCCATAACATGAGATCGACTGAGCCTTAAAATGTCTAGAACAATAGTGGGACCCAGGGAAAGGCTGTTTGAGTGGCTGACTTGTCTCCTGAGGGTTTTGCTGATGGTATTGGATGACTATACGTGATCTTCCATCGATTCCACTTCCTTAAGGTCACCTAGGAGTTTGAATATGATCATAGAAACCTATTGTGTCATGTTTACCTGAGTTGGCATGGTTACTTGGGTGGATGTGGGAGGAGGGTGTTAGAAACAGGAACAATATCTACATTACAAGTCAATAGTTTAAGTCTCAGAAACATAAAAAAACACAAAAAAATTTGTAAAACTTTTAAAAATTCAAATTGTCAAAATATATTACCTATAATGTCCCATCGCTCACCCTCAAGAAGCACGAGCTCAGGTTCATTGCATAAATCTATCCCTATGTACAAATAATCATTGACCATAATGAACTGTCTATGCATCGACCCAAAGAAGGCCGGTGAAAAGTTGATCGCTGACAGACCTACATGTCAAGACATGTGATCGATCCACCTCCTCATCTATGGTACCCTCAGATTAACGGGCTCAAGCCTAATCTGCTAAGGTTGAAGTAGTGGAATATGTTCTAGGGAAATAAAGACTAAGATGGAATTGTATCCAAAGTTTTCAACTTTCCCTCTCTTTCTTTGGTAAGATGTTCTTTCATGTTAACCAATACCCCCTCACTTCAGTTGAAGACATTTTCCTCTAAGCACTCCACAACGTACTGCATGTATGATCTATTGGCCACATGAAGTGTCAAGCTACCCTCCAATTTGGAAATAATGAATAAAATTGTTCTCAAGGGAAAACTGGTTGCATCTTTTATATCAATTTTTCCATCCCTAGCTAGTTTGGATTGAGGTATGTAGTAATTAATGATACAGTCTTTCACTATTTCTCCACCCCTTCTCCCACTAGGAGAGACATGGGCGCACCTCTCATGGATAAACTAGTTAGAAAATATATGACATCTAATGTGATCTCAAGAAGATGTTCTCCAAATTGGAATGCATATGCTTGCACATCCCATGCATGAACAAGATATTCTAGTAGCTCCATTTATTTCCTCATACCAGGAAGCCAAAAGAGTTTTAACAATCCACAATCCTTTAGTGCCTAGATGGTAGTAGGATCATTAGATGAATTTAAATCTTTTTCTTCATGTTATCTTTCTCTCCAAATGAAAACCATTTTATGTTAATGAATTTTTGAAACATCAAAGCGATACTCATTAGGATTCTTTCCATTCAACAAAACTAGGAAAATTTTAGGGAATCTAGAAAAAAAATTTGGGTTTTGTAGCCAATGCACCCTCAAGGAAGGATATAAAGCATTTCACCCCTACCTGCAGTCTATACTAACATAGGCGCAATGCAGTTTTCAACTCCCTGGACCTACATTGGTCCCATGGAAAATTTTTAGAACCCCAAGGCCCTAAAAAATACCTAAAAAGTGCATGAAATCATAAATGGAACCATGAGTTGAAAGAGAAAGGTCTTAGCACCTACTTGGAAGTGATGGAAATTGAAGCAATCCACTGGATTGAGCGGAATCAATTACATAATATCGAGGGAAAAAACTACTCAGAACTCTCACTGTTGAGGTTAAAATGTGAAATGGTAAATATAAATGGTCATTTTGGATATTTATGGTTGTTTCTTTGATTATTTTATTCACATTTAATGTTTTTACTTAGTAACAACCTATTTTTACCATGAAACATGTATTTTTAATCATTTTGTGATGTTCTCCGAATGTTGACAACTATTTGATGGATATTTCCATGTTTTGACTAAATCATTTTGACAAGGGAGTATACTTTTATCACTTTTTCAAAATCCATAAAATTATGAAAAAGGAACCCAATGGAGTCCTCTTTTAGCTCTGTCTAGACTCCCAAAATATGAAAATATTGTCGAGCACTTGGATTTTCGAACTTGTAAAAGTAAATGAAATGACATCTACTTAGTAAAAGTTTAACCCTTTTCCAGACTGAGATAGACTAACTACGAAGAAGGAAACCTTAGTCAAGCATGGCTAAGAGTTTCCCTAGAGTATGATCTTCTACCTTTTCAGACCTAAGGGATTATATACAAAAAGGAACATCTAGATTTTTCGTTTTTGACTCTTTTTCAAACTCTCTAAACATGAAAATGATGTCAAGTTATAACTTCGCTTGACTTGTTAAAACATCAAGCAATGATGGAATCGTCATTCATGACAAGGCTGAACCACTCCTTCTATGGGTTCGTTAAATATTCTCAGAGGGATTTATATGAAGGATGAACTTATAGATCCATATGTTATCATCCTAAAGGTTGTTAAAATATAAAAGAGGTACTAACCAGTATGGTTGGGGAAATTGGGAAAACAGGGTACCCCATTTTATTAATGGAAGTGAGTTGTTCTTGAACACGACACTCTTCCACTTCATCTTTGTGGCTATTGGGTTGGGAAATACATTTTTATTTTGGTTTAAGATACTGTTTCAAAGCCTCCACTTTTGGTTTTAGGTCAATGTTTCCAACTCCATTCAGTGTCACCATTGTGTTCAAGAGAAGTCATTCAGCTAATATCTGCTACAATAATATTAATCCTTCATTCCATGTCTGCCTTTCCTAATCTAGTTCTATATACACATCATTCAGATTATTCACTCTCAAATCATCATACCCATTTCGTGTCATTGATGGGGGATACATCAAGGCCCTCCTATGATGGGTCGCTTCCTATCGACATTAGCTCATTATCCAGGAAGTTGACTTAGAAAAATCCCTCGGTACCTTGGTTCTTGCATACATCAATGACAAGTTTCCTATTTCCCACTAATAGGTTTACATCATTGGCCTTCGAATGAAACATTATGTGTGGTGTTCGACATCAACTCATTTATTCACACATATGGATTGTACTAGAGTACCTTGAGAGCCATTAACATCATTGGTGGTTTCTCTCACATCTGTTAACACATTACATCATTGGCTGGTAATTAGATGGTCTCTACCATGTTTGACTTCAACTCATTGATTCACATGGTTAGAGTCACACATTGGTTGGTTGTGTGAACGAGATAGAAGACCTTGGATCTAGTTTCATCCATCTAGGTTGCGATTTCAAGAGTAATACAAGATCACAATGTATGATGGCTATGATCATAAAGGCATTCATGTATTCATGGGTCCACCATCAATCATTAGTGGACATGTCTTTTGAGCATTGTACATGTAATGTTAGCTTATATTTTGAGCATGGGTATGCCTCCCTCAACAAAGATGTCATGTTATAAATGTATTGTAACAAATGATGATATCACTGTTGTTCTTGATCTTGACTTGTCACAAGGTAAAGCATTTCAGTGATAAGATATCATTTCCGACTTTGCACTTTAGGGGGGAATTTGTTATAGGAAATTTTATCACATTTGGTTAACATGCCTTCAACTGGATCAATCAACATCCTTTGACTAGTTTCTCATCATCATAGCAGAAATCCCTAAGCATGACTCATTCTTATCCCTGAGTTTCTGCCTGAAAACACCTTGTTTTAGTAATTTTAAGGACCAATGCTCCTTGGACTCCTATTGGACATTGTTGACAACTAGGTTTCTCCATTGTGGACTACATTGATCACCTATAGGTTGCTCCACTATGCACCTGCATTGGTTTTAGAAATTCGGGAAAAACAGAGAGAATCCTGAAGTCTCTTCTTCCAGAAGCTTCTAGGATCCGTTGTAACCATTTACCTCAGATAAAAGTATTGAATCCTATCCTATCCTACCTTGGATTTTTAATCCCTTATCTTTTGATCCTATCCTCCAATCAAGAGTGGATCTAAAACCCTAGATAGGTAAATGGATAATAACTCCCAACTTACCCTCCTTTTTTATATATTTGTGGGCATCCACAAGTTAGCGGTTGGCTTTTGGAGAGTTATTCTACCCTTATGTTTCTGATGTGAGAGCTATATTCCCATGAATTAGGGTGATTAGAGGTGTGCTTTGTGGCAAGGAAATGACAAGTCAACTTGGAGGGGCTCTTTTATAGGATCAACACTTATTTTTGGTTGTAACTCACTCCATTTCTATTAATGCAAAGAGTTCTTTGTTTTCCTATATATGATGTTATGGTTTCATATATGTGAATACCATTTTGATCTATTAAAGAAAGTGATTAGACAGTGCTACATAGATTTCCTAGATTGTTGCCTTGTGTTATCTCACTGTGTGGGTTCTAATAATAACATTTAGAGCTAGGATTGGAGCATTCAAGCTAAAGAAGGAGTGAAGCATATGAAAAATTCTAGGTAGGATTCATCCCATTATCTATTTACTTTAAAGAAAACCTTATTACCTTTGTATTTCTGTTGTTCTAGGTCAGTCCACTAGGCCTAGGGAAGATACTTCTATTCATAGTCGTATATTTTTGCATAACAAATTGGCGACCATACTGGGGAACAATGTATTCCCTTGGTGGTTTCTTTGTACATTTTTTTTTGTCTTGCCACTTTTCCGTACCTTTGTTGTCTTATCCAGTCAATAATAGACATAGGAATACCTTTCATTAACTCTTAATTGCATTCATTGTGCTGAAAATTTACATCCCTAGACCAACACACCCTCTAGTCTTATGAAAGAGAATTTCACCCTAGTCTAGCCTTATCTATGCCTACGTTGCACAACAATGGTGCCTTCTCTGCACCCGGATTGGCCCCTATTCATGCACAAGTTTGTATTTTCTTTGATTATCTCTCTGATCCAGCCTTGCTTCCAACTTCTCTTCCTCGAGTCTCTGAGTGTCCTGTGATCCCTTTGAAGCCTCCATTTGGCTTTATTTTGTCTTGATACATTTGGTAATGATTTTTTTGAATATTTTCCTTTGTTCTTATCATTAGGTTGTTTGAAAACTGATTTCGTTTTATCATTTGTTGTTTGGATGAATTGTTGTTTTAGTCCTCATTCTGAAAGGTTTATTTGAATTAGTGATTAGATTTTGCATCTTAGTTTTTTTCATTTTTCAAAATTAAGTGACTTGAAAATAAAAATATTTTCATATGCATTTAGATTTTTGTGTATGCATTGAAATTGGAATAGGTGCATTGTAAAGGAAATTGCATTTTTGCATATTATTTGCTGCATACTCTTTGTCTCTTCCCTTGCTTAAATAGAATTTAATTGAATGAGAAAGATTCCATTTCCTCATGCTAGTTTTCATTTTAGGATATTCAAATGACATTCACGATGAGCCCTAAAACTGAAACTTAATTGAAGATAAATATTAAAAATTATTGAATCAACCTAAGGAGAATTTGTAACATTAATGTAAACATTTAGAGGTCTAGACTAGAGACGTGTTACAACAGTATCCCGGAGGTGAAATATCATTCCAAATATGTAAGTGTATAATATTGTCCTCCATGTACCTTTGGGTATTAATTAGAGGGTGATCCACACATGTAAAGTATATGGAAATTCTCTCATCGAATGATTACACATTAGAAACACTATTACAGACTGTACTCCCATGTACCGCCTAGTATGTTTTGGGAGTCCCATATAGGTTTCTATCCTCACCATAAGTAACCAAATCGGCCGCCTTATATATCGTGATACACCAAACACAAAATTCAGGGAGATTGGTTGCCCTACGTTAAGTCCTTGGTTCGCTAAGGTGTATATTGTAGTTCACGGTTACTTGGTAATCCTTTATGCCTAGATTACCCTCTTTTTGATTTATTTTTGTGTTAATTTATAAAATTTATTATCCAGCATGGAAGAACAAAATCCCCCTCTCCGTAGTTTGCGTAAAATGAAAAATAATCCTCCACTTCCACTAGAGGCTACTCCTGGCCATTGTCAAAAGCATAAGAAGATGCAAACTACCAAATCAAGAAATTTAGGAACTATTTTTGTTCCTCCTCCAAAATTTGATAAACGAGAATCATCTTTCTTTTTGAGTATTGAGCCTGAGATCACCTCTACTCTTGCTCGTGAATTTGGCACAATCGAAACCAAAGCCCCTTAAATCTTATTTCCTTAGGTTATTGAGCCTCAATTTCCCGAGTCAGATACTTTACTTCTTGAGGTTGTTGAACCTGAGGAACCTCAACAACCTTCACCTATTACTTTAGGTCCCTCTCCTTCTCTTCCTTTGTCTCAGACAAAACCTCCACCTTTATATTTTGGGCTCGACGGTGAACCTCTTCCATACAGACTTGTGAGTATTGAAGAGATCCCACAAGAAGAAACTTGCTCGTCTACTCCTGTTCATTTGAGTCGACTTCATTTTTATTAGATTGATCCTCTTCCTACTCTTCAAACTCTGACACACACTCCTTTACCTGATTATTTGGACTTACCACCAAATTTCTCGTGGAAATATTCATTGGGATTATTAACCATGATTTGATCTGATTCGATTTCCCAAGCCATATCCACCACTATGGTTAAGAAATCAAATGTTTCTTCCTCATACATGTTTGCAATGTCACCATAGGAACATATATATGGTGGCTTTTCTATCCCACTTAGCTATCAGTCTTTATTTGGTACCTTCTTTGGTGCAACCTCCAGTCCTTGGACCTCTCCCATGTCGTTTGTTTTGGGAATTCCATCTGGTACTTCTGTTATGAATGCTACACAACTTGCTCCTTCTCCTCCCCCTATACCTACAATTGAACAACATGCAAGCCCTTATGTTAGTTTCCAAGGTTACCTTCAACATCCTAACTCCCCTTATGTTGGATCCCCTCCATCTACATTGAATTTTCCTCCATCATCCCCTCCTCTTATGGTAGGGGGGAAACCTATTATTGGTATACCTCAAGTTGGTTATAATCCTCCTTACCATGGAATGGTTCCATTATTTTAAAACCTACTTTTTTCCTCCAACCTGGTTCATATTGGGACTGATTGTTGAATCCTCAACCTGTGACATATTCATCTCAAATTTGTACCCATCCATATGTGCCTCAACAAGTTCAAATACATATAAGTCAACCTTCATAGGATGTCATTTCATCTCAACCTATTCCATCTATATCAGGTACCGCTTAGGTTCCACTTACTTAGCCTTTACAAGGTACCTTACAATCTCAAGCACTTGGGAAAGATACTCCTCAAATTATGATAGGACAAAATGTGTATATTATGGCACAATCTCAATCAAATCCACCTTATGTCGGGATGATGCAAAATCCTGCAAGGCAGCAATATTGACCTTATCAAGGTATTCCTAAAGTTCTTTTTCAAGGCCAACGTATCTAAAGTTAACCATTCCAACCTTTGCAAGGTTATATTGGTACCGGTCAACAAGGTTACATGTATTTTGGTCATCAAAATTCTCCTTATTCTAGTGCCCAGGTGCCTATTTATCAGATCCTCCTTATCCGGTAACACAAGTACCTATTGCTCAGGCTATTCCTTTTTATCTAGGCTATCCTCCACTAGATTTTAACCAATAATGACCCTTTGTGGAAACTCTCGAATTGCTATATTTGAATCAGCTTACCAATGATTCCATCGCCCATTTGCCTTGGTGGCTGATAATTCCCACCAAATGGCCATCTGATATCCCAAAATTCAATGGGAATTTTGGATAAGATGCATTTAACCATGTCATGATGTATCATCTATGGTGTTCGTCGAACTCCCTTAATGATGATTCCATATGATTACATATTTTCCAACGTACTCGTATAAGTATCGTAGCTAAATGGTACATCTAGTTACCTAGAGCTTCATTTCATGATTTTAGTTCTTGGGCTACCACCTTCCTTACAAATTTCTAGTTACCCATCTGATATGAAAATGGAATGAAACTTCTAACCAACTTCAAACAAACTAAATCCATTCACATTTTAGATCACATTCATGAGTGGCAACGTTGTCGTCAGTTGGATAAAACCTATGTTCCAGATCAACTGCTAGAGGAATGGTTTATTAAATCCCTGTTGCCATCTATCACAGAGGAAGTAGCTAAATGCATAGTCGTTAATAAAGAGCAAGTAATTTCTTGTGCTCAGTATTTGGACCTTATATATAACCAATCTAACATTCTCTATGAAAATATATGAGATGCTCTGAGAACTTCAAATGTTGTTATTACACTCCTGGTAAAGAATCTCATGTTGCTGATGGCATCATTGGTTTTGCGAGATCGTAAATAGTGAGAAAATCATTTGGTAATGCTCTCATTGTTTCTTCCTTAAACTATTATTCCAATCCTCCTGCGGCTTCTTCTTCTGAGATAAATGTCATTTCATATGAAAAAGGAGAATCTCAACAGAAACTAGGGAGCAAGAAGAAAGAAAAAACATAAAAAGAAGAAATATTCTTCACCAGAGAATAAACAAACAAATCAGTCATCTGATGAGAAATGAAAGCCTCATTACCCATGCCTGATGTATAACGAGGATAATTTACTTGTGACTATCCTCACTGAACTGAAGTGAATCAATTATTGAAATATTCCACTTCTCTCGTGGTTTAATCGACCCGTTTCCAAATTAGGAGACCCATATCGTTTCTCAAGACCCATATTCCTCTATCATAGTTTCAATGCTCTCCTCCACGAAGCATAAATATGATGTTATGGTGGCTACTCGAAAAAAGGACTATGGTAATGTGAATCTACCAAGTGTTCAGGCTATTGATCAACTAGCTAGTTCAGAATAACCTCCATCTGATCCTCCACCCATGATTCCTACTGAGTTGACTATTAAGCCTCCAAAGGGAATTGTTCATAAATCAACTTTCAACCCTCGTGCCAGGGTTGCTCAAAATTATAATGTAGTTGAGGACTTGGCTCAGTCCCCATTATCTATTTTGACCCTCGAGGTGTTGCAAAACTACCCTACCCAAAAAAAGGATTTACCTTTAGCTATCGGATATGTGGATCCATCAGATTCCAACCTAGTTGTTTTCAGTCATGAAAACTATACTCCTCTCCTTCCAAGCCAATTGGATTTTACCATTCATGTCGGCATCTATGGTAAGAACATTCATTGCTCTATTGTGGATGAGGGAGCCTCAACTTGCATTATGTCTATGTCTTGCTAGAAAGTGATTGGTTCACCTCAACTAGGTCAGTCACCTACCATATTGAAGGCTTTTAATGGGAGAACATATAAGCCTTGTGGTATTGTGAATTTTGTACAAGTAGAATTTGGGGACAATACTATATCCATAGAGTTGGAAGTTATTAATCGAACTCTTGATCATAATCTTCTATTGGGTTGTACATGGGTTTATGCCATGGTCATTGTAATTTCTACTTATTTCTGTATGATTGCCTTTCCTCATAAGGGCGAGATTGTGGCCATTGACCAACTCACCTTTTTCACCTAAGATTCTCATGTTACTGGAAGTGTCCCTCTTGTAGGGTAAACTATACATTCCTATCAACATTTTGGGGTTCGATTGTTGAAGGATTCCTCACTGTTGGCTTGAGGGGGCTTGACCCAGGTTCAAAATTAATTAGCCAAACAAATCCCTATACTACTAGCCTTTTCGGCAACAACCTCCGGAGCGCGAACTGAGGTCTCACCCAAAGCAATATGGGGGGATGCTGGAACTAAGTTTCACAACATGGAGATGTCTGAGGGGTTGGTTTAGTCCAACCATGAATACCTTCATGCAGGTCACTTCGTGCACTGTCCTAAGTGCTGCCCTAGTAGCGATTTGCACTACTTCCCCAAGTTATACCGCGAATCTTACTTATCTTCTTATAATAGTTAGTTATATTTGCGTAAATAGATACTTTATCTTATTTTCACTTTATCAACACATTCATATAAATTCGTGCATCATATAGACAATAGAAATGCAATCTATATTTGATACATTCAATGCATAAAATAGGAAAAAGATACACATAAATGATGTAAAACTTCTCTTTATTAGTTCTCCAAAGGTTATAGACTCGACCGACCTTGCACACTCAGTTGTAGGGGTTCGTGCACTCAGTTGCAGAGCCTTCCCCTACTCTATGACCCAAAGACTTGACTCTACACTTAGATAAGACTCAATTCTTCATCCTTCATTTATTGATTCCCCTCTTTACAACTTAGAGCCTCGCTTTATTTATACATTCCCATGGTTCGTGGATCATGGGTAGATTTCTAAAGCTGACATTACAGTATAAAAATGAGGGCAGGCAACCCTATGACTCATTTACAATCTTCGTGCTCCGCGTCCACAAAACATGGTGTCTTTACATCAGATTTGGTCAAAATATGGGCTTTAAACCCCCAAAACTTTCCTTGGGGAACCCCGCACGCCCCCCAACACAAACATCATGACTCTCCCTTGAGTCATTTTGTTGGTGAAAAGATCTTCACGCGGAGACCTCCCAACTCTGTCCGAATTGATGTAAGATTGACAGTGCATTGAGCAACTGCCTGCTATACCTCCTGCACGCGCTGTTCAAAGGCTTCTATAGCTAAACTACTTCCTTGTATCTACTCCTGTGTTCCCTACATCTGTTTATAGTCCTGCGCCTCCTTTCATCTACTTGGAGCACTAAGACTATACTTCGGTGGGCTAGTCAAATAGCAGGCCACCCATGTATGGAATTAACCAATTTCCATTCACTATTCTTGGGAAAGGTTCTCCATTTAACTTTACCAACTACACCATGCCTCCGTCTATGACCTTCTTAATAACATACAGTCCCAGGCAATGCATTTTTGAATTTTCCAAGGAATTTATCAATCTTATTATCATACAGTAACACCAAATCGTTCACCTTGAAGGTGCACAAATTAATATGTCGATCGTGCCATGCCTTTTCGCACTGCTTTTGTATCTGTTGGTGAAATCTAGCCAGAAATCATTCATCCCCGAGTTCCTCCAACTGTGCGAGTCTTTCCTCTAGGGCTCCACGGCCTGTCAAACTTGTGAGCGCTACTATGCGCACACTAGGCACGATGTATTCCATCGGCATTATGGTTTCCACTCCATAGACCATCCGGAAAGGTGTCTGTCCCATCAGTTTCTTGCATGTTGTCCTATAAGCCCATAATACTATAGGTAAGTGTAGGTCCCAGTCACTTCACTACACATTGCATACTTTGGTCAGCACAGTCTCTAGTAATTTGTTAAATGCTTCTACTGTCTCATTGAATTGTGGGTGATACGGTGTGATTTTATGATGATACATTTAAAACTATTTTGTTAGCACACTGATCTTCTCATTTAGGAAATTTGTACCACGGTCACTCATCAAGATCTTCAGACATCCAAATCATGTTAATACATGTTCAATTAGAAACTTTACAGTCGTGCAATCTTTTACCGACTGCACTTTTGCCCAACGAGTTAGGTACTCTGTCGCAGTGATAATATATCTCACGCCTGTTTTTCCTTGAGGTTTGATAGATCCTACAAGGTAGATTGCCCAATTTTCAAAGGGCTACAACGACATTTGCAGATTCAAAGGCATCTCATCCCTCCGCGATGGTTTACCTGTTCTTTGACATACATCACAGGCCTTACAATATGCTTTTGAATCTTGATGAAGGGTCGACCACCACAACCTTGCGCGAAGAATCTTCTACGTGGTCGTTCTCCCTACATGATGTCCTCCTGCAATGCCCCAACGTGCATTCGCAAGGATATGGCTTCTTTCAAATTCAGGTACATACCTTCGCAGTATCTCATAATTCCCCATCTTATATAGGTGCCCCACAATGACAGAGATATTTGTCACGCGCACCACTAGTTCCTTCGTCTGTTGGATAGAGTACTCTTTCGGCGCAGTTCTATTCATAAGAAAGTGGATTATATCTTCAAAATTTCCATCCTCTATGTGCATAGAAAAGAGCTGTGCATCAAGTAATCCTTCCTTTAGACTAGTAGGTTCCTCTCCTGTCTCAATGCGTGACAGGGGATCCGGTCCTGCATTCAATCATCCATGTTTCACAACAACTTCAAAATCATATTCTTGGAACAATAAAATCCATTTGCATATGTGCCCCCCAACACAGGCTTATTGACCAAGTATTTCAGTGTGGAATGATTTGTATACATTTTGAAGTGTTCCCCTAGCAAGCAGTGTCGATATTTCTTGAGCACATACACCATAGCCAGTCCCTTGCGTTCAGTGGTGGAATAGTTCTTTTTAACTTTAGACAATCTGTGACTCACGAATGCGATAGGGTGGTCCAAGCCCTTTCCACCATCCTATGTTAGTACCACTCCCAGTGCTATACACGATGCATCAACATGGACATGAAACTCCTTGTCCCAGTTCGGGAAGACCAGGATTGGTGCAGTGACCATTTTTTCTTTCAATGCCTCCATGCTTTTCTTGCAATCATTGTTCCAACAGAACATGACATCTTTTTTCAACAGCTTTTCCATCGACGTGGTGATCTAGGTATAACTTTTGATGGACTTCCTGTAGTACCCCGTGTGTCCTAGGGTAGAGCGCAAATGTTTCACACTTCATGATGCTTCCAAATTCAGAATCACTGCAATCTTCATGGGATCTACCATCAGTCCCTATCTACAAACCACATGTCCCAACAGGTTCCCAAAAGGAACGAGGAACATACACTTCTTGAGGTTAAGAACAATTTGGTATCTTTAGCAAGCATCCACCATCAAGTGTAAGCTCACTACATGGTGCTTAACCAACCCAAATATAGTCCAATCATCAAAATAAACTTCCAAGAACTTGTGAATATATTGCTTAAATGTTTCAACAACCACGCATGAAAAGATGGCCGGCACATTATTCAATCCAAATGGCATGACAATTGAAATCAGCCCCACTCAGTCGTGAAGATTGTCTTGCTCCTATCTTTCGACATGATTTTGATTTGGTGGTACCATGAGAACCCATCAGTGAAAGAATATGCTTCCTGCCCATCGACATTTTCCAACACCTCATCTATGAATGGAGTTGGGAATGGATTGTACACACAAGCGTCATTCAACTTTTTGAGATCCACGCATATTCTTATCTTGTCCTTCTGCTTCTTTTCCTACACCACCATGGGACTTACCCAATCAGATTCTTCCACCGGCCCAATGAATCTTGCTGTGAGCATTTTGTTTAGTTCTACGCAGACCTTCTCCTTGTATTTCGGATTTAAACGGTAAGGCTTGTACTTAACTGGCTTTGCATCAGGCTTTAATGTGATCCTTATCATTCCTAAAGCTTCAATAATTCCCTTTAAATCCATAAAACAATGTAAACTTTGAAACGAGAACTGATATTGTTACACGTTTCGTAGAGATAGCAAAAAAATGACCTGATTTTGAAAAGGGGTGATGCAGAACACACATGCTTTTTTTAGAGCATAGTTTTTGGAACTTTAATTTTTTTCATGTACATTACGTTTTAGAATGGTAGTGATTTTCATGCCGATTTAAAAAAGTGAGTATTCTACATCACACCCTTTTTTTAAAAGACCTATTTTTTGACTTCAAATTTTCTAGTGTATGAAATGTAAATAATTATTTTCTAAATTTGATAGTTTTTGAAGTGGTTGTTTTCTTCATATTTCTTGTTTTCTATTTTAATTTTAATTTTTTTTGTAGTGGGATTTTTATTGTTTTGCATTTTTAAATTAGAAAGTCGATAGTTTGAATTTTAGATAATCTACATATTTATACATCCTTAA